>SKCR01051995.1:0-30758 GCA_019454045.1 Zanthoxylum bungeanum | reverse complement strand
GCCTATGAGATTGAAAGAATACTGGAAGTAGAGGTCAACGATGGAAAGCCTTGGTATTATGACATACAGAGGTACTTGGAGCACGGAGAATTCCCAGAGGAAGCAAGCAGAAAGGACCGAGTGGCTATTCATAAGTTAGCTTCTCAGTATGTGAGTTTGAAGGGAGAACTCTACAAGAGGCAGGCAAATGGAATTCAGCTGAAATGCTTGAACAGAGAAGAAGCTCAGAAGGTAATGGACGAGGTACATGCCGGAGTATGTGGGCCACACATGAATGGACTGAACTTGTCTCGCAAGATTGTGAGGCAAGGTTTCTATTGGTCGACCATGGAAGCTGATTGCGCAAGACTGGTAAAGCACTGTCATGACTGCCAAGCACATGGCAACTTGAATCATCTGCCGCACACAGAATTGCATGGGCTGTCAGAGCCATGGCCCTTCTCGGCATGAGGGATTGACATGATCGGGGAAATCCGACCGAATGCCTCGAATGGGCACCGCTTCATAGTGGTGGCAGTTGACTATTTCTCGAAGTGGGTAGAAGCTGAGTCTTTCCGCAATGTGACAGCAAAGCAGATGGCAAAGTTCATTGCACGGAATCTCATTTGCCGGTATGGTATGCCGCACCATGTGGTCACAGATAATGGAGTCCAGTTTCAGGGAGAGACCAAGGCGATGTTACAGAGGTCTAGGATAGGTCATCACAAGTCCTCACCATACAGGCCGCAGGCTAATGGGGCAGTCGAGGCGGCCAACAAGACAAAAAGACGATCTTAGCAAAGATGACTGAGAACTACAAAGACTGGGCTGATAAGCTGCCATTTGCTCTGTGGGGATACAGAACATCTGTGAGAACGGCAACAGGAGCTACGCCGTATTCCTTGGTCTACGGAATGGAAGCGGTACTACCGATAGAAATGGAGATACAGTCCATGCGGGTACTCACAGAAGCAGAACTGCCAGAACAGGAATGGACCTCGCAAAGGTTTGAACAGTTGACATTGATGGATGAGAAGAGGATGAAGTCCTTGCATCACATGCAGATATATCAGAAGAGGTTGGCCCGAGCATTTAATAAGAAGGTGCGTCCTACCAAGATCAAGAAAGGTGATCTGGTACTTAAGCAGTCGAAGCCATCGACGACAGACCCAAGAGGGAAGTTCAGACCAAATTGGGAAGGACCATACATTGTTCAGAAGGTAATGGGAAATGGAGCAGTGAGACTGTCAGACTTGGAAGGAAATGAGTTCACCGAGCCCATCAATGTTGATAGATTGAAGCTGTATTTTGCCTGAGGGGGCAGAAGACTGGATGGTCACCTGCAGAAGACCTAACCCAACAGGATAAAGAAAAATCATGCATCCACGCATACATATAACCCATTACTGCATTCTTTTTGTTTTCGTGTTTCGTGTTTTGTGTTTGGTATTCACAGGTTTCGAAGACAGAAAAGTGAAAGCGGCGGAGATGATTCAACCAGAAGCAGCGAAAGCACTGTATTGAGTTTGGGTAGAAATCCCGGGCTGAGGTCCACATTAGTGTTAAGGTTCAGATGGTGAATTGAGGGTTGAGGCCCGCTTTCAGTTTGAGTTTTGGGGAATGGATCCCGGGGCAAAGCCCACAGTGTCGGTAGCAGAAAGGAAGAATTCCTTTGAGTGAGTGAGTGAGTTGCAAAAAAAAAAAAAAAAAAAGAAAGAAGAAAGAAGTCTTTGGTAATTTGATATATGTCCGGTGATGACATTGTGTGCTATAGGTAGAAGCCTTAGAAACAACGAGTGCTGGAAGTGTTCTTCGCCGGTATGCTGAATAGATTGATCTTGACTAGACTCATAAAGCACCTAAATACGGGATCTCAACAATGGAAGCCTGAGTGGTTGATGAGATGACTAGCTGAAGAGACAGAGGGTCGGTGAATGACCGTTTGCCTGGATGTCCACCCTGGATTACAGACGCTATGATACATGATATGGTCAAAAATAACAGAAATGTCTCTGCAAGAAAAGAAAAGAAAAAGACCGCCTATAACCGATAAGCGTGAAGCTACCCATGGGCGAGTATTAGGACCACCATGAGGAGAAATGCTACCTTAAAGGGTAGGTGTGTCAGAAAAGAAAAAAAAAAAAAAGAAAAGCAAAGAAAAGAAAAAAAAGAAAAAAGAGAGAGTTCCGAATGAAGAGAAAGAGACAAGAGTGCAATACAGAAGACCATATCATGTCAAGTATGCTGAAGTAATCACAGAATGTGATTAAGACATTCAGGTTGGTTAGACCCACTGGTCCGATTCTCCGAAGCGAAATTATCGAGTTGGCTTGCTTAAGGAATAAGCTGTGAAAGATACTTGGTACACACACACTAGGAGTCTAGTTTGGATCACCTATTCAGACGATCGGAGTTGAGCATATCAAGTACTTCGAAGATTCTCTGGCTTTGACATCAAGCATTCGTTGAGGACGAAAATATATCCAATTATCAGAGATGATCTCGTGAGAGGAATTGCAATACGCTGAGTGGAATCATTGACATCAGTTTCAGTTTCTGCCGAGAATGGCATTCTGGGGGCGAGGCCCACATTGACATCAGTTTCAGTTTCTGCCGAGAATGGCATTCTGGGGGCGAGGCCCACATTGACATCAGTTTCAGTTTCTGCCGAGAATGGCATTCTAGGGGTGAGACTTACATCACATCAGTTTCATTTAAGTTTCTACCGAGAATGGCATTCTGGGGGCGAGGCCCACATCACATCAGTTTCAGTTTCTGCCGAGAATGGCATTCTGAGGGCGAAGCCATATTACATCAGATCATTATGGTCCGGGAATGGACAGCTCGGGAATGAGCACGCCGGGAATGGCACTCCGGAATGGAGATTTAGTCCAGGGAATGGACAGCTCCGGGAATGAGCACGCTCGGGAATGAGCACGCCGGGAATGGCACTCCGGGAATGGAGATTTAGTCCGGGAATGGACATCCGGGAATGGACAGCTCGGGAATGAGCACGCCGAGAATGGCACGCCGAGAATGGCACTCCGGGAATGGAGATCGGTTCGGGAATGGACCACGACGATGACAGTTCGGGAATGGACTTCATCACATCACATCACAACAACACTCTGGGAATGGAGATCGGTTCGAGAATGGACCACAACGGTGACAGTTCGGGAATGGACTTCATCACATCATATCACAACAACACTCCGGGAATGGAGATCGGTTCGGGAATGGACCACAACGGTGACAGTTCGGGAATGGACTTCATCACATCATATCACAACAACACTCCGAGAATGGAGATCGGTTCGGGAATGGACCACAACGGTGACAGTTCGGGAATGGACTTCATCACACTACATCACAGCTACACTCCGGAATGAAGATCGGATCGGGAATGGACCACAACGGTGACAGTTCGGGAATGGACTCCACCACACCACAGCACATCATCGGTTCGGGAATGGACCAGGGGTCGAAGCACCTCAACTTCAACTCGAATCAACACGGCAAGTCAAGTGGCAACTGGCGAGCCAGGTAAGTAAAAATGCATTGCACGTACTTTGATAGAATTGTCATTGTCACACACTGCACAAGTCCCATCAAAGTGGGGGCGACTGTAGACATTGCATTTTTTCATAACACCCGATGAGGAGTCTTATATGGAGACAACTCCCTCTTAGTCATGAAAGTCGCGGGAAAAGAACGTTGGAAGGGTAAAGTTGGAAAATATAATTTTTGATGAATTTCTCCGAGTTGTTTCGCTTCGGTTGCTTGTTATACCTCCGTTTCTAAGCTTATCTTAGGCCCAACACTCCCATAGATCACCTACCTAACCCAAACCAAGCCCAAATACCCAAGTCAACCCAAGTCAAACCAAGCCTATGCCCATTGGTCATGATTCACGCCCATTAGTGCCTTATTTAGGTAAATTGCACATTAATCACATGTTTAAATATTGATTAATCCTTGACTAAATAAATAAAATCATTACCAAATCAAATCCAATCCCAAATCCTAATTAGGAGATGCATTCCTTATTAGAAATCAATTAGGAGATTCCTTCCTAATCTAAAAAGGAAAGCTCTCTCCCTTTGCCTATAAAAAGAGACCTTTGCCCACAAACACGAGAGGCACACATATCTCATTCAAGCATCTTAGAAGCCCCCCTAGCACGCCCTAGCATTCCCCAAGAACTTGATATTGCCGCATCCCTGAAGCCAAGAAACCACCAAGGCCGCATCCACCTTCATCCACCACACCATTCACGCCCAACCCTCAATTACCCCCATCCTTTGCCAACTTCCAACCACCATTCACAGCCCTAAATTACCCCCATATAAACCTTATTTCCAGTCCCTGAAGTGCCGCAAAAATCAGCCCAAAAGCAGCCCAAAGTAGCGCCCAAAACAGTCCCTGAAACGGCTTCACTGCTCGAGTGAACTGCTGTAGTTTAGCCGCTGTTCTGGTCAGTTTCCTTGCGTCCTTAGCCCATCAAAACAGTCCTAAAATCATCTTAAAACCATCCCAAAAATACCCAAAAAGTTTCACCGAAAAATCTTTACAAACGCACCTCCCTAAGCCACCAAAATCACCCAAAACAGTCCACTAAAAGCCCGAAACAGCGACCTGAAACGCAGCGAACAAACGGCGGTGAAACGAAGGTAAAACAGCAGCCCAAGCATCAAAACAACAAGGGAAAACAGTGAGCAAATAATTTGGAAAGGTTTCGGATCATTCGCCCTTCCAACGGACTTGGAACGCGCTTCCAAAGATCGACAAAAGAGGTTAGACCTGAGGGTACCTTTACCTATCTTCTTTATTCTTTATCTTATTTTACTTTGATATATAATTGGATGAGAGTCGTTTGAGGCATGATTTGATTGTTGGATGGGCGGGACATGTGTTCCCTTTTGTGGTATATAGGATGGAAACTCGGACGTAAATTCCGTAGCCGAATCCGAATGGACGGTAGTGCGGTTTGTACTCGGGATACAACGCCACGTACCACTTAGGAGACATATGTTTTGTCCCATCCAAACTTGTATTTGAGCATGTTATAGTCTTTAGGTTATTTGTTTATTATTTGAAGCATGGTTTAATTTAGTTTGTTATTTGTTCGTTAAAGCATGTTTAGGTCGTTCACTATGCATGTTCTTAGTTTATGATGCGTTTGGGTAATGATTCATACATATTGATTTAATGGTTTAATATGCTTGTTGTGTTACATTGCGTGGAATTATTTGGATAAAAGCATGTTAGATCTAAGTACCCTTGAGCATGATTATTGGATAGATGCGGTTGATTTAGTGCACAAATTATATCATCACAATGACATAAGTAAGGGACCATTCCGAACCCAACGGTTTGAGGTCTTCCCTTGCGAGGGGTGAGTGCGGCCTTAAATCTTTGTCCCGGTTCACACCGGGTGGCGACTCCATGTTATTTCGTATTCTCAAATAGGCCGCGAGCCTAGAAAAGCGTCGCCCAGGTTCTGTTGTCTACACCTATGTATTGTACGAGGGCTCCTCCTTACCACGCTGGAGCAGGCACACGCTACAGGGGCGTAACGCATCCCCGTGCTGCACCTCTCTTGGATCCAAATGATGAATGGATCAAAGAGTGTCCGAGATACTAAGGGTATATTCCTCCTTAGGTCCGGCATCACTGGAGTTAGCAATCGTCACGAGGGCATCATCATCCCCCGTGCTATGCTTTCCCACAGATCCATTACATCGGGTAAGTGAGGATCAAAGAGTGTTCGACACATTAAGGGCATATTCCTCCTTATGTTCGGTAACATTGGAGTAAGCAATCACCACGGGGGTATCATCCCTCCCTGTGCTATGCTTCTCACGGATCCTATGCATCGAGTATGTCCCTGAGGACCCCGAGCCAAGAGAGATACTTGGTTCTGGGGGAATGTTACGTCCCCAGTCCGAAGGGCTGACTCGGTGGGACGTACCCCGACCCCGAGCTAAAAAAGGCACTTGGACCTGGGGGAATGTTACGTCCCCAGTCCGAAGGGCTGACTCGGTGGGACATACCCCGACCCCGAGCTGAAAAAGGTACTTGGATCTGGGGGAATGTTACGTCCCCAGTCCGAAGGGCTGACTCGGTGGGACGTACCCCGACCCCGAGCTGAAAAAGGCACTTGGATCTGGGGGAATGTTACGTCCCCAGTTCGAAGGGCTGACTCGGTGGGACGTACCCCGACCCCGAGCTGAGAAAGGCACTTGGATCTAGGGGAATGTTACGTCCCTAGTCCGAAGGGCTGACTCGGTGGGACGTACCCCGACCCCGAGCTGAAAAAGGCACTTGGATCTGGGGGAATGTTACGTCCCCAGTCCGAAGGGCTGACTCGGTGGGACGTACCCCGACCCCGAGCTGAGAAAGGCACTTGGACCTGGGGGAATGTTACGTCCCCAGTCCGAAGGGCTGACTCGGTGGGACGTAACCCGACCCCGAGCTGAGAAAGGCACTTGGACCTGGAGGAATGTTTCGTCCCCAGTCCGAAGGGCTGACTCGGTGGGACATACCCCGACCTCGAGCTGAAAAAGGCACTTGGATCTGGGGGAATGTTACGTCCCCAGTCCAAAGGGCTGACTCGGTGGGACGTACCCCGACCCCGAGCTGAAAAAGGCACTTGGATCTGGGGGAATGTTACGTCCCCAGTCCGAAGGGCTGACTCGGTGGGACGTACCTCGACCCCAAGCTGAAAAAGGCACTTGGATCTGGGGGAATGTTACGTCCCCAGTCCGAAGGGCTGACTCGGTGGGACGTACCCCGACCCCGAGCTGAGAAAGGCACTTGGACCTGGGGGAATGTTACGTCCTCAGTCCAAAGGGCTGACTCGGAGGGACGTAACCTGACCCCGAGCTGAGAAAGGCACTTGGACCTGGAGGAATGTTTCGTCCCCAGTCCGAAGGGCTGACTCGGTGGGACGTACCCCGACCCCGAGCTGAAAAACTAAGTGTCCTCGGCGGAGCAAAATCCAGCCTCGAGCCGATGGTTGAAGCGGCCTTTGTGCCAAATGTCTTTTGTAGTGGTCGTCGAGTATGTCCCCCGTTTTTGTATATGGCTTTCAACTTTGTTTTAAGAAAGCGGATGAAAAAGGTTTTATTCATATTTGGGGACATACTCTCCTCCTTACAGTTCTTCTGCGGGATATTTCGAGAAAAAACTTTATATTTGGCTCATTTGTGGGCATTGTTTGATACTGACCGACCACCTTGTAATCCCGGGGCCTGTTTCGTTTCTAGTACGTCTGACTCCCGAGTTTTGTTATAGTTTTTCCCTGACCGTTTAGAATCTCTGGTCAGTGCTATGTGTCCTCTGCCTAGTCGCCATAACTTCATGGTCAATGTATTTATTTAAATATCCATTCCTCGCCAGGTCTTCCATTTGTTCCCGCAGATCCTTGCATTCGTCCGTTGTGTGCCCCCTCAGATTATAATGTACGCAGTAAGACTTCTGGTTCCTTTTATCTGGGGGGAATCTCCTGAGGTCGGGTTCTATTAAAAGGCCTTTTTCCTGTATTTCCATGATGATTCGCCCTGGTGGTTTGCTCAGGGGAATATATGTTTCTTCTCGGACTACATGATTCACCTGGGTCGCGACCCCTCCTTCATGCTCTCTTCGAGGTATCGGTTTGAATTCTGTAGGTTTTGGATTGAATCTTTTGAACTCCCTGTCCGGTCGTCGGGGAGCCTCTGTTCTTGCTGTTCTTTCCCGAATGGCCGTCCCCCTTCGGGAGATCTTTTCTTCGCTTTCTACCAAGACAAACTTCCGGGCTACCTCTAGGGCGGTGGCATAATCCGGCGTGTCCTGGATTCTCAGATGAGTCCATAGCCTCCCGACTTTTAGGGCTCCTTTTAAGCTTTCTACGGCTTCTAGGGACTCATATCCTCCGACTTCCAGTACCATGTTGTGGTATCTTTCAATATAAAATTTTTCAGGGGCTCGTCATCTCCTTGCTTCATAAGTCTTAATTCTCCAATCGTCTTTTTGGGAACGCAAGCCCCTTTAAAGTGTCGAATGAACGACTTCTTAAGTTGTGTGAAGCCTCTGATGCTCCCCGGAGCCAGACTTCTGTACCATAGGATGGCGGGTCCACCTAAAGTTAGGGGGAACACTTTGCAGATGGCATCTCCTACTACTCCCTGGACTTCCATCAACAAGACAAAGCTTTCGATGTGTGATTTCGGGTCAGAGTGGCCTTTGTAGGGTGCCATGGTCGGCTGCTGAATCGCTTTGGGAATCTTGCCGACCTTATTTTTCCGCGAGGGGAGATTCCTCCTCACTATCCCGGGCATCCCCTGCATCGGTCCTGAGGCCTACTCCCCACTTGGTCATTTCCTTTTTTAACCAAGATTTTATTTCGCTGCTTGCGCCGCCATGTCGTATCTTGTGCCCTTCCGTGTGTCTATTGCCCCGGGTGCGGCGTTCCTCATCCCTTGGAATTTCCCGCACACTTTCGCTATGCTCCATGTCCTCTTTTCTGAAGTTGTAGAGACTGTCATATGAGGGATCCGGTGATGGTCTTCCTTCTTCTTCTTCTTCCCACGTGTCCTCTGTTTGCGAATCTTTTTCTACAACTACGGATTTTATCCCATAGGGGCCCCTCCTCCTGGGTCTATCGTCTTCACTTGTGTCTATCACCCTTTTCCCTTCTGCTCTTTCACTTTTTCTTCGACTGGTTCCGATGTCTGGTCTCTCGTTGTTCGTTCCCTCCATTCTCTCCAACCGATCCATCATGGATTTCATGCTTTCTTCCATCTTTTTCATCCAGTCTGTTGCTGGACTCCCTGAAGATTGATGATTCCCACCTTCTGCCATTGTCTTACTACGCGAACCGCTTTTTGTTGTGATCCCCACAGACGGCGCCAACTATTGACGGCGGATTTTGGTCTCAGGGTAATATTGGAATATCACTCCCGAGGAAATCCTCCTTCAATAGTGAATTTGTTTGGTTATGGGGGACCAAAGGCAAACTTAGCAGAAAAACAGATAAATACACCAATCAACAAGGAGATTTAACGTGGTTCGGTGGATTTGGATCCGACCTACGTCCACGGGCACAAACAAGATGATACTTTTATTATTCAAAATGCTGTTCTCAGACCGTTCTTTGTGTTTTACAAATCAGAGCTTGGTGATTCTGATCTCAACTCTACCTTGCTCTCAACTTGTTCCTCTTATTCTCTCTTTTTGTTGTTCTCTCTTTCTCTCGTCCTTTTTTCTACACTCACTCTACCCTCCTATTTATAATGGTGAAGAAATCATATTCCTATTTGTACAAGAGTTTCCTAGTCAAAACTATTCCCTTTTCCCATAAGGATTCCTAATCAAAAACTACCTTTACTTCATTTATCATACTAGGATATTGACTTACTAGTTTACCTCATGAAAGTAGGATAACTTATTATATTATCTTGTATGGATAGAATGCCTTATTTTCCCGAACATGTCTTGCCCTATGCTCGGTCTTCATGTGGTCAGTCATAATAGTCTTTTGTACTGAGAATGCTGCTGTCGACCTGATAATTGCCCGGTCATCTTGAATTCAAGTGCTCGGTCACTAACCGTAAAGTTCCCGGCCCCTTACTGTTGACTCTTTAGTGGTCGGGTCGGCATCAATAATCTTGACTGAGAAGTGAATTACCTTTTTTACCCCTGTCGTGCTGTTTAAATAACATAGTGCCTGAAAACACCATCAACACATATGAGTCATCTGTTAAACCACAGCCATCTGGTAGATGTATGTTTAACTTTAGGGAAGACCATGACCTTGCTGCCAAGTATGTATTTTTGTCTAAAAAAATTGATGCTTTAGAAACAGGGAAGAGGGATCTTGTCAAGTCAGTTCAAGAAATCATATGTCAAATTTATAGTTCAAATGAACATGTCACAGAAGTTTATCCGTCCTTACCAGCCCTGAAAGATTGTCTCCATGACTAGGTCAGTTCCATAAACACATTCAATAGACCAAATCAAAACCCATACTCACAGACCTATAATCTTGGTTGGAGAAACCATCCAAACTTCAATTTGAGGAATGATAATCAAGCATAACCTTCACACCAACCTCCCCAGTTTCACTAGAATTTTCGAAATTCCCAGAATTATGCACCATATGTCCCACCACCTAAGAAAACCATTGAAGATAACTTGAGTGCATTCATGGAAAAACAAGAAACCATCAATAACCAAAATGCACAAATGATGAATGATTTGAAGGAAACTTTTGATAAAATCACATCTGCTTTGGCCATTAAAGAAAAAGGTAAGTTTCATACATAACCTTAGTTAAATCCCAAGAGTCATCAAAACCCTCACGAGGGTAGTTCTAGAAGTCAACACTTTGACCAAGTCAAATATATTATTACTCTTCGTAGTGGTAAGACCATCCACATACATATTCTTGAACCTCGTGAAACTGAGGAAAAATCAGAATCAGAGGGTAAGGAATGGGTTGATGAGCCATTACCTGTTGTTGATAATAACAGTTTTTCTCATACACCTCCATTTCCTCAGGCATTAAAAACAAAGAAATTGAACCATTCCCCAGATATTTATGAAATATTCAAACAGGTAAATGTCAATATCCCTTTGTTAGATGCCATCCAACAGATACCATATTATACCAAATTCTAAAAGATCTGTACACCGTTAAAAGAAAATACCAGGTAAGAAAGAAAGCTTTTCTAGTTGAACAGGTAAGTTCCATTCTCTCAACCAATAATGCATTAAAATACAAAGACCCTGGTTGTCCAACTATTTCTTGTATTATTGGAAATCAAAACATTGAACATGTTTTGCTTGATCTTGGAGCCAGTGTAAATTTACTGCCATTTTCGGTTTACCAACAACTTAATATCAGTGAGATGAAACCAAACTCAACTAGCCTTTTACTTTCCGATAGATCAGTTAAGGTACCAAAAGGAATTGTGGAAGATGTGTTATTGGAAATCGATAAATTCGTATATCTTGTGGATTTTATTATTTTAGAAACACAACCTGTGGCAGACAGTTTTAAGCCAATCCCTATAATACTTGGTCGGCCATTTTTAGCGACAGCTAACGCTTTAATAAATTGCAGGAATAGAATCATGAATCTTTCTTTTGGCAACATGGCATTAGAGTTAAATATTTTTAACATGTGCAAACAGCCATATGATGAAGATAATGAAAACGAAAGCGCATAATCAATTGAACCTATTGTGGATGAGCATATTCAGGGGTGTTTATCTGATCCCATGGAATTTTTTACTAATAATTATGTTGAGTCAAGTGCGCAAATAGATTCAGATATTACTAATGATTTTCTACTTGACTATATTCAGGTATTGGAAGACGATGGAAAGATTAAAAATTGGAAGAACTGGGAACATTGGAAGAAGAAAAACATGAAGAAGCACCCAATTTGGAGTTAAAAGCTTTGCCAGAAGGACTGAAATATGCATTTCTAGAAGATAATCAAACTTACCATATGGTAATTTCTTCTTCTCTCACAAGTGATCAAGAAGGTAAACTTTTAAATGTGTTAAAAGAACATAAATTGGCAATTGGATAAACTTTAAAAGACATAAAAAGTATTAATCCATTAATCTGCACACACCAAATACATCTAGAAGATAATGCTAGGACATATCGTCAACCCCAAAGAAGATTAAACCCTCACATGAAAGAAGTAGTAAAAACTGAGGTCCTTAAACTTCTTGATGCATGCATTATCTATCATATTTCTGATAGTAAGTGGGTAAGTCTTACACAGGTTGTACCTAAAAAGTCTGGAATCACTGTTGTAAAAAATGATAAAGGGGAATTAATCCCAACTCGCATTTCATCTAGTTGGCGTATGTGCATTGATTATAGAAAATTGAATGACGCAACTAGAAAATATCATTTCCCTTTGCCATTTCTTGACCAAATTTTAGAAAGAGTAGCTGGACACCCTTATTATTATTTTCTTGATGGTTACTCGGGTTATTATCAGATTCCCATTGCTTTAGAATACCAGGAAAAGACTACATTCACATGCCCCTTTGGAACATTTGCATTTAGGAAAATGCCATTTGGACTTTGTAATGCACCTGCAACATTCCAACGATGCATGTTGAGCATATTTAGTGACATGGTTGAACACTGTTTAGAGGTCTTTATGGATGATATAACTATCTTTGGAAATTCATTTGATAATTTCTTGACTAATCTGGAAAATGTTTTGAAAAGATGTGAAGAAAAATGACTTGTGTTAAATTGGGAAAAATACCATTTCATGACTGATTCAGGAATTGTTTTAGGACACATTGTGTCGTCTAAAGGTATTGAGGTTGACAAAGCAAAAATAGAGGTAATTTCTAAATTACCATCACCAAAAATAGTCAAGGGACATTCGTTCTTTTTTAGGACATGCAAGATTTTATAGGAGGTTCATTAAAGACTTTAGTACCATATCCAGACCCTTATGTAACCTCATATTAAAAGATGCAAAATTTGAATGGACAGAAGAATGTCAAAAATCAATCCAAAAAATTATCAGTCTTTTGACTTCTGCTCCTATTATGCAATCGCCTGATTGGTCTTTACCCTTTGAGCTAATGTGTGATGCTAGTGATTATGCAGTTGGTGCGGTTCTAGGGAAGAGAAAGGAAGGTAAGCCACATGTGATATATTACGCTAGTAGAACATTAAACAATGCACAAATGAATTACACTACCACAGAAAAAGAACTACTTGCTGTAATATTTGCATTGGATAAATTTCGATCATATTTAATCGGTTCTTCAACTGTTGTTACTCTGATCATGCTGCTGTTAGATTTATGATGTCTAAACAGGATGCCAAGCCAAGATTAATACGATGGATTTTGTTGCTTAAAGAATTCAATCTCACAATCAAAGACAAAAAAAGGGGCAGAGAACGTGGTTGCAGATCATTTATCGAGACTCACAAATGAGTCACTAATCGATACCACTCCCATCAATGATTCTTCCCCGATGAATTTTTATTTTCGGTAAACTTAATGCCTTGGTATGCTAATATTGTCAATTTTCTTGCAACATGAAAGATACCCCATGACTAGAGCCAACAAGATAAGAGGACAGTTTTGACGAAGTCAAAAGATTCTACTGGGATGATCCTTATCTGTTTAAAGCTGCCCTGATCAGATTTTCAGACGATGCATACCTGACAGTGAGATAAGTGGTGTTATTTAATTCTGTCATTCAGAAGCATATGGATGTCATTTCTCATCTAAGAAAACCGCTGCAAAAATCTTACAGTGTGGATTTTATTGGCCCACCATTTTTAAAGATACATACACTTTCTGAAAAACTTGCGAAAATTGTCAAAAGTTGGGATCTATTTCAAAAAGAAACATGATGCCTTTAAATCACATCCTGTCATCGAAATCTTTGATTGTTGGGGGATAGATTTCATGGGCCCATTTTCACCATCCTTTGGATTTTTATATATTTTAGTTGCAGTCGACTAAGTTTCAAAATGGGTCGAGGCAATTCTGTCGGAATAATGATCACACAACTGTGATCAAATTTTTAAAAGAAAACTTGTTGAGTCGATTTGGAATTCCTTGGGCCATCATAAGTGATGGAGGTAAACACTTTTGTAATAGACCCTTTGAATCCTTAATGAAAAAGTATGGAGTCACACACAAAGTTTCCACCTCTTATCACCCCCAGACAAACGGACAACTAGAATTAGTAATAGGGAAATTAAACAAATTCTAGAAAAAACGTTAACCCAAATCGCAAAGATTGGTCTATTCGAATAACTGATTCACTTAGGGCATATCGAACAGCTTTCAAAACATCCTTGGGTATGTCTCCCTATCGTCTAGTTTATGTAAAACCTTGTCATTTGCCTGTAGAACTTGAACAAAAAGCATTTTGGGCTATTAAAGCATTTAATTCAAACCTTGAAAATGCTGGTCATGAACGTAAATTGTAACTAAATGAACTTGAAGAGTTAATGAATGATTCATATGAGAATATGAAAAATATTTGAAGTTGGTCAAAAGGTTTTGTTTTATAATTCTCGTCTTCATTTATTTCCTGGAAAGTTAAAATCCAAATGGAGTGGCCCATTTATTGTGAAACACGTTTACCCATACGGGGCTATTAACATTGAGAATCCTAGGGACGGTGATGTATTTAACGTTAATGGACAGCGTCTGAAACCCTTTTTGGAGTACTCAAAATTTCAAGAAACTTTTTTCCTGTCAGACCCAATATACCTTGATTGATGTAGTTTCTTTCATGTTCTGTTTAATATTTCTTAATTTCCATTTTTCTTAGTTTTGCAGTGTTCTTGTTCTTTTATTTTATCTCACACCCCGGTAAAGCAGTGGATAACGGTACTCCGTGACTCAAGTCGATTATTTCAGTTTCCAAAATACTGATACCCTACAAACCAAGGCATGGAAGAAACTCTCGCAACCCTCCATAAATATTTTCTTGCACTTCCCCGAAATGCTCTGATTAAAATTTATAAAGCCCGCACAGAAAGAATGAGAATTCTTATGATTCATGGTATTCATAGTGATATTCGTTAGGTAATCGAAGCAAGGGTTCGTTTGGCAGGTGAGTCACCTGACTCCTTCATTCCTTACATGTCTAGTTCAGGGAAAAACACCTATTCTAAAAAACGAAGAGCTAAACAAATGGGTGTTTGTTATAAGTGTGCACGATGTACGTGCAACACTCGTTGTCGTTCTTTAGGAATGGTGTATGATAATCGTGAGGATAAAATACAATTCATTAGGGATGGACTGAGTAAGGAGCATTTTGATGATATATCATTGACTTTTGAGACGCATCCTAGTGGATATGTTCATCATCAAAATCTTAGATTACACACAATTTCATAAGGAAAGACAACCATACAGTCTCAAGAATCTGACTTTAAAAGACCATGTTTGCCAATTTATAAGAAAATTGGTGGGAAGCCTATTCCCGACCCATAGGGGGCGTTCAAGCCGTTACTGGACGTAAAACCAGAGGAAGATGTCAGCCACAATCACAACTACTAGTATATATTATTGCATTGATTTTCTTTAATTTAAATTATTATTTTCCTTTACTTTTTGCCGATAGTATCTAACTTTTTTATTCACGATATATTTTTCTGATAGTTGTCATTTTGTAGATATTAGTGCATTTCTCACTCACCCTTTTCAGGATCTATAAATTCAGCTCCTCATCTCCATTTCCTCAACACATCTAGCTAAGAGAGGTAGCACAAATGGAGACAACTTCAAAACGACGATTCACTAATATCTGTGTATTTTGTGGAACTAGCTCCGGAACTAAACCAAAATTTATTGAGGGAGCAAGAGAATTGGGTAGAGTTATGGCAAACATAAATATGCACTTAGTATATGGCGGTGGCAATCTTGGATTGATGAGGTATATTTCAAAAGCTGTACAAGAAGGTGGAAGTCAAGTTTTGGGGATTATCCCAAAACCTTTAACAGAAAGCCACATCATCGAAAAATCAAATGAAGAAGAATGTATTGTCCCATGTATGTCTGAAAGACTCACTGAAATGATCAATCATGCTGATGTTTTCATTGCTTTACCAGGTGGGCTCGGAACGTTGGGAGAAATATTCACTGTTGCGTCATGACAAACTTGAATATTCACCAAAAACCTATTAGGTTGTTTAATGTTAATGGATTTTTCGATTTTCTTTTTGTATTTCTTGAAGATGCCAAAAGGAATGGGTTTATTTCAAAATCGGTAAGAGATATCTTCCTAACTGCACGTACAGCTGATGGGTTAATTGACCAACTCTTAGCTTATGAACCAAAAATCAACCATATTCTTTCCAAGTTGAACTGGTCTGGTAACGTTCGTGGCAAAAAAACGCAAAGTAAATCTGGACCTTAATTTGTAATCTTTAGTTATGACTGTCAATTTCACAATAACCAGGTGATATCTTCTAAACTCTTTCTTTCTTTCTTTAAACATTGGGGACAATGTCTCGTTTTGGTTGGGGGAGAGGATAGTTTACGAAATAAATAATTTTCATGTTTGTGTCTGTTTCATTGATGTTAGTTTTTACTTTGTTGTTATTTTGTGTGTAAAAATATATATTCATATATTCACACACAAACTAACAACAAATTTGTTTTCTAACCCAAGTGGAATTGTTGTTTTGAGGTGGTTGTGTAAGGAGTTTTCACTCCTGAGACGCATCTCAATATAATTCGTAACAAGTTATTTATCGTTCATTTCTTTTTGAATCATATAAATTTGTGAATTCTCCATAACATTGATTAAATTTGATCTTTATATGCTCGTCTGGCAGATATTATCAACAATATAGTAACATATGACCATGGGTGGTAAATGAAAATTCTGTAATATTCAATTCTCTAATTTGTTGGAGGTAACACCTAAAAGCAATGAATTTTTTTATTATTATGCAAAAAAAGAGAAAAAGAAAAAAAAAGAAAAAGAAAAAAGAAAAGAAAAAAAGGAGAAGTTTGAATAAAGTTCGTTTCGTAGCCTTTCTAACCGGAGAAATTAAGTCCGAATGGGTGTTTTAACACTTAGTACCCTAAAGCCAACTAGTCTGGGAATTACTAGCCCAAAGCTCGTTATGAGGGTTAAAAAGAAAGCTTAAGGAAATCATACACTGTTTATCTGAGATCCGAGCAATTAAGTGTTGGACAGTTATGACCCATAGCATCACTATTTGTACAGATCATGGTGTTGTTGTACAAATTAACTATGTGACAAAGGAGATTGCACTCTTATCATTCATGATTAGATCACCAATGTATAATATAAATGATAGGAGGTCCCTATGATTTGTTCCTGGATTGAGATGATATGAGATAGTATCAGTCCACGAAGGATAAATCATTAAATATCCCTAGTCAGAGTATTATCGAGACTGGACATCGATAATGCGTAAAACACTAGTATTACACTTGTACGCGTTGTGAGGGCACAACGACATAGTTCTCATATATTTGAGTATAGAATGCTCATGCAAGTGTAATAGGAGGTTGTGGTTTTACCGATGGTACGGGAAACAACTTCGCTCTGGATAGACCCCCTTGAAATTCCATTGGTAGTATGACTATGTGTCTATGGAAGTCCGAAATCAGGGTAGGTGTATTTAGTCTTAACCTGAGACTTGCACCGTTAATACTTGCGACAATCAATATACTTTGGTTTTAGTCGTCCAGGGCTTTAACAGGTTCTGTGTACGCCTCTTCTGGGTATATTGAGAATCGTAGTGTGTTGGGTGTGATGTCGAGACAGAAGTATCACTCCAGTCATAGTGGAGATGATGGTCACGTAGGATACGGAACTTGTTCTCTTAAATGCTGCAGCTATAGGGATATTATGACTAAGTCATGTATATCCGATTATAGAGACTAGTTACCAGAGATCCGATATGTGCTTCGTACGGGGCAAACACAATTCCACCTGCCCTAGGCCTAGCACGTGACATCTGATACTGGATCAATATACGCAATACTATGTATACTACGCCTGATATAGATCGCTTATTCCTGTAAGCATGTTTTTGGAGAATTGGGTAGGCATGGCGCTTTGCTAGAAGCCAACCTTGTCTTGTAAATCGGTAAAACGTAGTACAAGGTACTTACGTGTTCGGATAGTCCGATGACCGTATTTACTGCCAACATATCCGGGGATCTCATGGGTTGCTTCCCAAAATCACTGATGATGTATGACTCGCACTTTATTAATCTGGGATTAATTTGATGAGAGAGAAAATTAATCTGTGATTAATTACAGAGATATTTTATCTGGGATAAAATGTCATTTAAAGAGAGAATTCAATTAATTTGGAATTAATCGATAAATTAATATATTCGATATAAATCGAAATTGGATTTCGACGCGGAATTGAAATTAGATTTTAATTCGGGCAAACGAGTTAATTTAGAATTAATTGGTTAGCGACGTGAATAGTGATTTCGCTAGGCATAATCATTTAATTACGTCGCAACAAAAAATTCGTTAATTTGGAATTAGCGAACCCGAGCCCGAGAGTGTTTGCGAGCGCATTCGCATTTCTAATTCGAGTGCGGCACGCAAGTCATTTCAAGCGTCAAATCATTAGTCCCATCAAACGTCAAATCACATGTCACTTTGAGTGATGTGACAATTTGATTGATTGATTGATTGATGGTGGTAATTGGCAAACCTTTAATGGCTTGACTTTTGGAAAGAGAAATTGGTAATTAATTTTGGAAATTAAATTTTTGTATTAGATACACTTTTGCCTACAACCAACTAACACTCTATCTCTTTCTTGATCATCTCTCTCACACGCCCATTAGGGCTGTTCTTGTTCTTCTGTTTTCTGGTCCAAAACCGAGAGACAAAAGAGAAGCAAAGATTGATTTTTGTGGCAAAAATCAAAAGTGCTAGCACACATTTGAGTCTTGCGAAGGTGATAGGGAAACCCACCCGTTTGCATGGAATTATACAACAAGCTTGGAGCTTTAATGGACATCTATGGTCGAATTCTTGGAGGAGGAAACCAGTGAACTGCCATGAGCTTCTCAAATGGCAGAAAAAGTTTTGTTGTCCACCGCGTCGCTCAACCGATCATTGTGAGTATTCCGCGACTCCTTGAATGTATTCGCTTTGTATTTTCATTGCTTGAAATGATCTTGGGATGCTTAGAGAATTCCAACAATGTATCAGAGCAAGGTTGAGCATGAAAATAATTTAGGGTTAAAATTGGGTAAATTGATTTTGAGCATGATTTGGTTAAATTGTTTGATTAAGTGTGCTTAAATGATGTTGAATTGAAGATTGATTAGATCAATTTCATGAAATTGTGATTGGATCATTTTTCCCCCAAATGTGAGGCTTGGCCGAATTGGACATGAACCCTAAGTCTTGGAATTTTTGATTTTTTGATCATTGGATGTGTTGGAATCAATTGGGAATGTTGATTTAATGTTGAATTGAATTTAATTGGATTGGATTCGAATCGGACACAAAATCCCCTATATTGCCGAGACTAAAGAGCATGTAATTGGGTTTGATTTTTGATAAAAATGTGTTGGACATGTTTTTGTTGTTAAAGAGCATATTAATTGTGTAAATTGATGTTTTAGAAATGTTAATTTGAGTGATTAATTATGGCATTACACTTAGGTTAATTAAATTGTGAAATTGGATTTTTGTATTTAGTTAATTGGGCTTAAATTGGATTTGAGCTTGAAAGTTGTAAATGGGCTAATTGGACTTGGTTGTACCATGATGGGTTTAGGCTAAATTGGTTGGATCCAATTGGGCCCAAAACCGCTTCCATAAAGCCCAAATGCGACTAATGGACCTTTAATTGTTTAATTGGGCCTAATGGGCCTAAATTGATTTCTAGGCTTATGGGGTTACTCCTTGATTGGGCTTTGGTTATTGGGTTTGACCCAAGTTGACCAAAAGTCCATGCCTTAAAGAAATTAATTAAAAGCCAATTGGACTTTAATTAAATTAACATTGGACGTTAATCGGGCTTTGAAACCAGTAACGATTAAATTTGGAATTCAAGTCGTAAAGGTTTATTTATAAAGTGTAATATTTAATTTGGAATTAATAAGTGAACTAGTATTAAATGTAAATTGAATTGGATGTAATTTTGTAGTTTAATTCAATTCGAGAATTCGTACTTTGAGTACTTATTCGCAAACGAGTTTGACTCACGCAAAATCAAATCATTGTTTGAACATTGGATGGTCACTAATTATCAGATTATTAATTTGATTAGATTGATGATAACATGCTTGTGTGAATACATGGCTGCGATGCATGAATAATGTATATCGGATGGATATTAGATGGGTGGGGCAATTTTAGAAATTGTTGTAATATATTTAGAATTTATTAATTAGACCTGCGTGTCCAGCCTTATTACCTCTTAATCTTTATTCTCTTCTCACCTATTCCCCTCAATGTAAATGAGCTTTCTTTAGAAGTGTAGTGTAACGGGTAGAAGCAAATACATGTGCTAGCGAAGAGAGATAATGGAGAGATTTGATCTAGGATCATTGTGTTAAGTATCCATCTGCATAACATTATTATTTTATTATACGCGATTTATTATGTATATAGCATGCATGTTTAAGGGTGTATGATTATGAGACCTTAACAAAGATAATAAATTGGTTGCCAATTTGCACGCGAAAAACCCTCACAAAATATTAAGCGTTTTTCCTTCCATTGAGTGATTCTTACTCAAGATCTAAGACTGGCATTGGTTTGTTGGCCAAAGTCAAGACCTTTGTCCGTCGATGATGTGTTTGAATCACGAAGGCTTTGTTACATATTGGTGTCTTGTCCAAGTTGTGGTTTGTTGGCCAAAGTCAAGACCACTTCTTGTCCATCGTCTTAGATTACGAAGCTTTCCATGGTCAATGGGTTCCGCTTAACTGGGATCACTAAGTTGTTGTGCGAAAGCCAAGGCTTAGTTGATTCAGAGGAAAAAGGTTAGGTAATATATTGGATATATTGGCATATATAGAGATCTATGTTTCGGACTTTGATGTCCCCCTACTGGATCTAGGAATTGGATGGGATCCAATTGATCTTAGAGATCTACCTAGTTAATTATCATACAATTTGTTGGCCAAAGTCAAGATTGTGTGACATTTAACGGGATCCTAGCCCACTAGAAACACGGTTTCCCGAGTACTCGACAGAGGGTTAGAGGCTCGCCGAAAAATAGTGGGAGGCAAGAATTGAATTTGCAATATTCGTTTAATTACTTGCCATACGCGTTCAAAACAAACATCATTCGTCAAATAATTAATTATTAGTTGGACTAATATTTAAATTGTTGTTTTAAATAAAATAGTTGGACTGTATTCCAACAAATCATTTATAGTTGATTATATAATTGGATTTAATAATCATTATAATAAATAGTACCGAATATCATTGATTAAATAGTTGGACTATTAGAATCAAGATAAAAATTGAAAGATTGACATTTAAAACATAATCCTAGGGAAAATGTATTTAAATGGTTTAATTTTCAAATTGGGAATAAAATTTCAGGATAGTCCTGGAAAATATAAGTTAATTTATTTGATAAAATAACATATTAGGCCTAAGCTCGGAGTTAAGAAAATAGTAGAGCATGATCTTTGGAAGATTCATGTAATGATAACTTTAGTGCTTAATCCATTAAACTTGCCGATTAGACTCCTTAATTTCTTAATCAGAACTAAGGATTAGATCCTTAAAGTATGATATTGAAATTGAAGGATCTTCAAAGATCTATTCTTAGATTTTAGAAGACTAAATTGCAATACTAAACTCTTGGAGAGTTAATGGCTATTCTCAAGGAGACAAAGCCAAGTTTGCAATAAGGCAAGAAGCACAAGGCGCGCCTTACTTCAATATTCTAGGAGGTCAAGGCTTGGCCAAATGCTTCTGGGATGTGAAAAAGGGCAAAGGCAAAATCATTATAATCTTCTAGGAAGATAAATAACATATCCCAAAATGTCTCCTTAATTGTGGCAAACGGGATTGCGGAAACGTGACTGCCGTTTGGACAAAGAAGACATGAAGGAATTGAAGACAAGCAAGGCTCTGACTTCAAATATTTTGTCATAAATATGTTCACTACTAGTATTAAAATTGGATTTTAAATACTTAGTGTGATTCATAAATATATACTGATGTTCAGAATATGCTATGAGCAGGATACTGACTTCAGTTGAGATTTTCTGCGATTGAAAATGGGACGAAAGTCACTATTTTAACCGTAGAGACCTAAGTTTAGGAACTACCCTTTGGGTACGTACTTAAATTAGGAAACTGTTAAAATGTAACTAGTTTGACTAGAAACATATCTTTATATCAGTGTTTAATCCGTTGCGGATTGACCTTTATATTCTAGAACACTAAATGTTTTATTATATAAAGATGATATTGAGATAAACACATTAGATGTGAATAACATAATTTATATTTTGAAGATAAATAAAATCTCAACATATACATGACAAACAAATAGCTCGAACTGATTTGATCAGATGAAACTTAATTGTGGCATTGTTGTCTGGGACACAATCAAACAGACTCGTATATCCGCACTTTGAAGAGTGGGTACTAGGACTAATTTGATTCCATTCAAAAAAGTCTACGAATCTAGTTTATTGGGCAAAATGCCTAAAACGCATTTACTTAGTAAAAGTGTAAATGCCACTGATCTGTTAGCCCTAGTTCATAGTGAAGCAAATGGGCCCATGTCTAGCTAGGCTAGATGTGGATATGAATATTTCGTGACCTTTACAGATGTGGCATCGCATTATGGTTATGTGTTTCTTTTGAAACACAAATCGGAAACTTTTAGAGTTTCGACACGAAATAGACGAACATATCGGCTAAAGTATAAAACCATCACGGTTAGACCATGATGAAAATACTTAATCAATAAGTTTCTAATATACTTGAAAGAGTATAGTATTCTTTCAATGAGGACTCCTCCCGGAACACGTCAATTTGACGGTGTGTCCGAAATGAGTAACCGAATTTTGTTGGACATGATAAGGTTAATCATGAGTCGCTTTGAGCTACCATTTCCTTCAACGGATACGTATAAACAGTGCAAAACTTATTTTGAATAAGGTTCCATAAAAATCTGTTTGACATATTTCATATTAGATATGAACAGGAAAGAAACTGGGTTTCTCATTCCTGATAGATTTGGGTATGCTAGGCATATGTTTGGATGATACCAAACTAAAACCCAAATTGGATAAATGCCAATTGTAGGTTATCCTAGGGATACATAAGTATAGTACTTATACAACTCACAAGAGAACAATGTAATTGTTGCTCGCCATGTGGTTTTCCTAAGAGAAATACCTATATGCAGTGGTAAGTGGGAGGATAGTAAAACTCGATGAAAATTGGAGTAATATTATTCCAGGCACCGATTCCTTAATGGAACACAGATAGTTCATCAAGGATGAAACTATACCATTAATCTTCAAATACACAAGAACCGCGTAAGTCGGAGAGAGTCAGAAAAACAACCTGGGGTATGGGTTTCTGATCTCACCTCATAAAGATGTTTATCTTTTGAGGAACACCAACTGACTACGTATGAGGAAGTGATACAAGGTATCGACTCCCTAATATGGCAAAGTGCCATGAATCCGAAATGGATTCCATGTATATCAACTTAGTTTGGACACTAGTTGATGTACCGCAAGGCATTATACCTATTGGTACTATATAAGTCTTCAAGGAAGACATACATGGAAGGCAACATACCAACGTATAAAGCTAGGATTTTAGCAGAAAGGTATCGTTATCAACATTGTATTGATTACGATGAAACCTTTTACCTGTTGCCTCGGTAAATCCATTTGGATAATGCTTGCTGATGCTGCATGTTTCAATTATGAAATATGACAGCTTTACGGGAAAATCGCTTTCCTGAAAAGGAAACCTTTTGGAGGATGTTTACTACATCCTGTCGGTTTTATCGTACACATAACTAACAAACAAGGTTTGCAGGTTATTCGATCCAAGGATGGATTGAAGCAAGCATTGCGTTCTTGGAATTATCGTTTTGATGTAATCATAATGGTGTATGATTTAATTCAAAACGAAAATATGATTCTTGTGTATATAAGAGGGTTAGTGGGAGCGCACTGACAATAAATGTCCTATAAATAATGATAATATGTCATTTCTTGGAAATGATATTCCCATAATACTATCGGTGAAAGCTTGGCTTTCAGAAAACTCTCCGAGAACTCGTACATTGAAAAATGTACGTGACCTGGTGTCTCATACGCTTTGAGCATATGAAGTCACAAAGAGGCCAATCCAAGTGATAGTCATTGGATTGATATTAAGAACATCCGTTAGTTTCTTAGAGAACTAAGGATGCTGTCTTTTCTTATGGAGATGGAATACTTGAAGTGACTGGGATCACTACTGCAAGTTTCCTAAACCGATAAAAACGACTATAAGTCGCAAACGGTACTATACAATTTGAATAACGAAACAGTGAGCTGGAAATATTCCAAGCAAGATATTGTTACCGAATAAACAACAAATGCAGGTTATTGCTGCAGCTGAGGCAGCAATAGAAGTCATTTGGGTCGATAATAAATCTAATTTGATTAGATATAGTTCTTTTAGCAGCTGAGCTAGGCTACAGCACAGCCTAAAGAATTAATGGTCTCATCAACGATCCAGATACATACTTCAATATTCATCTGATTCGTTCGGATCATACATCGTGGTGATGTGATGATCGTATAAATCGCATCAGATGATAATCAAGCAAATCCGCTGACGAAAACCTTTCCTCAACAATTTGAGCCAACCGTACATATTTCAGGTAGTAAACACTCGAGTGACTGGCTATAGGCCAAGTGGGAGATTGTTGGACAGTTATGACCCATAGCGTCACTATTTGTACAGATCATGGTGTTGTTGTACAAATTAACTAGGTGACAAAGGAGATTGCTCTTATCATTTGTGATTAGATCACCAAGATGTATAAATGATAGGAGGTCCCTATGATTTGTTTCTGGATTGAGATAATATGAGACATTATTAGTCCACGAAGGATAAATCATTAAATATCCCTAGTCAGATTATTATTGATATTGGACATCGATAATGCGTAAAAGACTAGTATTACACTTGTGCGCGTTGTGAGGGCATAACGACATAGTTCTCATATATTTGAGTATATGATGCTCATTCAAGTGTAATAGGAGGTTGTGTTTTACCGATGGTACGGGAAACAGCTTCGCTCTGGATAGACCCTCTCGGAATTCCATTGGTAGTATGACTATGTGTCTATGGAAGTCCGAAATCAGGGTAGGTGTATTTGGTCTTAACCTGAGACTTGCACCGTTAATACTTGCGACAATCAATATACTTTGGTTTTGGTCGTCCAGAGCTTTAACAGGTTCTGTGTACACCTCTTCTGGGTATATTGAGAATCGTAGTGTGTTGGGTGTGATGTCGAGACGGAAGTATTACTCCAGTCATAGTGGAGATGATGGTCACGTAGGATACAAAACTTGTTCTCTTAATGCTGCAGCTATCGGGATATTATGACTAGGTCATGTATATCCGATTATAGAGACTAGTTACCAGAGATCTGATATGTGCTTCGTACGGGGCAGACACAATTCCAGCCCCAGGCCTAGCACGTGACCATCCGATACTAGATCGATATACGCAACACTACGTATACTACGCCTGATATAGATCGTTTATTCCTATAAGCATGTTTCGGGAGAATTGGGTAGGCATGACGCTTTGTTAGAAGCCAACCTTGTCTTGTAAATCGGTAAAAACGTAGTACAAGGTACTTACGTGTTCGGATAGTCCGACGACCGTATTTACTGCCAACATATCCGGGGATCTCATGGGTCACTTCCCGAAAATTCACCGTTGATGTATGACTCGCACTTTATTAATCTGGGATTAATTTGATTAGAGAGAAAATTAATCTGGGATTAATTACGGAGATATTTTATCTAGGATAAAATGTCATTTAAAGAGAGAATTCGATTAATTTGGAATTAATCGATAAATTAATATATTCGATATATTAATCGAAATTGGATTTCCACGCGGAATTGAAATTAGATTTTAATTCGGGCAAACGAGTTAATTTAGAATTAATTCGTTAGCAACATTAATAGTGATTTCGCTAGGCATAATCATTTAATTACGTCACAAATGAAAATTCGTTAATTTGGAATTAGCGAACCCGATCCCGAGAGTGTTTGCGAGCGCATTCACATTTCGAATTCGAGTGCGGCACGCAAGTCATTTCAAGCGTCAAATCATTAGTCACATCAAGCGTCAAATCACATGTCACTTTGAGTGATGTGACAATTTGATTGATTGATTGATTGATGGTGGTAGTTGGCAAACCTTTAATGGGTTGACTTTTGGAAAGTGAAATTGGTAATTAATTTTGGAAATTAAATTTGTGTATTAGATACACTTTTGCCTACAACCAACTAACACTCTCTCTCTTTCTTGATCATCTCTCTCACACGCCCATTAGGGCTGTTATTGTTCTTCTGTTTTCTGGTCCGAAACCGAGAGACAAAATAGAAGCAAAGATTGATTTTTGTGGCAAAAATCAAAGGTACTAGCACACATTTGAGTCTTGCGAAGGTGATAGGGAAACTCACCCGTGTGCATGGAATTATACAACAAAGCTTGGAGCTTTAATGGACATCAATGGCCGAATTCTTGGATGAGCAAACCAGTGAACTGTCGTGAGCTTCTTAAAGGGCAGAAAAAGTTTTTGTTGTCCACCGCGTCGCTCAACCGATCATTGTGAGTATTCCGGGACTCCTTCAATGTATTCGCTTTGTATTTTCATTGCTTGAAATGATCTTGGGATGCTTAGAGAATTCCAATATTAAGCCCGTAGGGGTGTCTTAACACCTAGTACCCTAAAACCAACTGATTTGGGAGTCATTGGCCCAAAGTTGGATATATGGATTGAAGATATATTTTAGACACTGTTTATCTGAGATCCGAGCAATTAAGCCCGTATGGGTGTCTTAACACCTAGTGCCCTAAGACCAACTGGTTTGGGAGTCACTGGCCCAAAGTTCGATACATGGATTGAAGATATGTTTTAGATACTGTTTATCTGAGATCCGAGCAATTAAGCCCGACGGGGTATCTTAACACCTAGTGCCATTAAACCAACTGGTTTGGGAGTCACTGGCCCAAAGTTCGATACATGGATTGAATATATGTTTATAAATAAACTTTCACTAACAAAAAAATGTGTAAACTCTAATATAATTTTAGGACAAAAATATCACTCTCTTTTCAACAAATACATGTGATATTGTGGGCACAATATATTGATTAATACATTGTTTTATGATAATATGGAAGAATGGTAAAAAAGTACATGAGAAGTCATATATTTGATCATTCAGAAAGAAAGAAAATAATTGTTGACTTAGATAAGAATTTTTCTTCCTCTTGAATTACTAGGGACTAGTAATAAGCTGGTTGGGGGTGTGATGAATACTAAAAAGTGTATATTTATTAGACGATAAGTTAATCATTTTACACTTATAGTTTCCTAATCCCTTTAAATTGACACATTTGTGAAATAATATTTTAAAGTTATGCTTTGAATGCATTTACCGTGTTATTTTATGTTTTTGTCAGGAAAAATACTGATCGGAAGCTTGACGGGACAAATCAGACGTGAAAAATAATAATAATAATAATAATAATGGAAATTCGGCAAGCACGTCGTAAATTCTGCAAGCACGTCATAAATTCTGCAAACATGTCGTAAATTCTGCAACCACGTCGTGACACGTGGAACCTTTGCGTCGCGACACGTGTCCTACAACGTGGCTTTGCCATTATCTGACACGTGTCCCCAACGTTGCTTCACCATTCTCTGACACGTGTCCCCAACGTGGCTTAACCATTCTCTGACACGTGTCCACAACATGCATTCGCTGGTCTGGGTGGCAAAGTTGCCTATAAATAGGAGCGTCCAACATTAGAAATTTTCATAATTTCTTTCCTGATTCCTCTGTAAATCTTGGAGAGAGTCTTGTTTGTTCATTTACTTAAAGCTTTTTGTAATGTCTTTTTCTTTCAATAATAAAAGTACGAGTATGTTTTATTACAAAATGAGTAGCTAATTTCTTTTCTGCTGGGGTAAGTGTGAAGCTTTTATAATGGAAACATAGATTAAACTCGCTTATATTACAATAAAAAAATTGAAATCTAATGATTAAAACTTGATTTAATTCTAGATTAATTATTGACAATCTTTCTACCGCCTTTATGGATGGTTTTATCTTTCTACCGCCTTTATGGCTGGTTTTATCTTTCTACCGCCTTTATGGCCGGTTTTATCTGTCCACCGCCTTTATGGCTGGTTTTATCTTTCCACCACCTATATGACTGGTTTTATACAATTTTGGCATAATTAAGTACCTTTGTAGGACTTGTTATAGATAAACGGTATCACCGCCTTTATGGCTGTTTTTATATTCCTGGCATATTTAGTACCTTGGTAAGACTAATTATCGACATAAATGATTATCGTCTTTATGGCTGGTTCTTTATATTGGCATAATTAATTCCTATAATGAATTAAGTAAGAAACAATGGCACTTTATAAATTATAATAAAGCGAGATTTCTAAATGTTTAAAAGACTAAAAGTGGATCCCCTAACTCCAGCATTTCATTCTATTATTGCATTCCAACCTAAAAGTCTCCAACTACTTCAACAAATCAAACTTTTCTTTTACGCACTGTTCATTATTCTATTTTGCTAAATCTCTTCTCTGTGGATCGACCACTGACTCACCGGGTTATTTTATTACTTCGACACTCTTATACATGTGAGTAAAAGACCATTTTTCGAGCGTGTCAGTGATCAGGCAACAAGAAACATTAAGGTTAAGATTCAATAAACAAACTGAAGAATTACCCATAATATAATTAAATCTATTATTACGCATGTGAATATTGTGTTTCATCACTTCCATAGAATAAAAATAAAATGCTGGTGGTTAAGAGATCCACCTTTAGAAATCTCACTTTATTATAATATGGAAATTGTCAGTGTTACCCAATTAAGTTGAACCAGCCATAAAGGCGGTGTTATTATTTATCTATAAACCTGCCATATAGGCGATAATCATCTATCAGCTAAAGACCGACTTTATAAGCAGTGTCATATTATGTTACATAAATAAAATCAGCCATTAAGGTGGAATCAACTTTTAATCCATATTATTAAATTACAATTTTCATATTATAAATTAAGTGAGATTAATCTACCTTTATTATTTCTAATTTAGAAATCTCCTTTATTATAATATATAAATTTGCGTGATAATTACCAACCGACCATATAGGCGATATCCTGATTAAGTCAAGTTATAATAAATTCCAACTGACCAAAAAAACGGTATCCAATTTAGTCAGGTTAAAATATTTAATTAAGTACAATCGATCATAAATGCGGTATCCAATTAAGTCAGGTTTTAAGATAATTTATATATTATAATTTAAGGAAGATTAATCTAAATTATAATAATAAAAAGCTTCACCCTTCCCCCAGCGGAAATTTAACTACTAAACATAAAAGAAAAGTAAATAAAATAAATTACTACTATTACTGAAAATAAAAATGCATAATATAAATTACAAAAATTAAACACACAAGAAACAGTCCTTACATCCTTATTAGAACCTTAAGAAATGTATGAAATTTACATATGAAATGACTTGGTATTTATAGGCAAAATTTTGCCTTCACCAATTTCTCCACCAAACATGGCACCAAACATGGTACAAAATATGACACCAAATCCTCCACCAAACATGCAAGCATGTTTGGTGGAAGTTTGATAATTTTCATTTATTTATTTGTTTTGAAAATGACTTTAATAATTACACATAACACACTTTCAGATGTTTTATCCATTTCGGTCATGAAAATTTCAGAATTCGAAATTATTATGAACATCAATATTGTAGATCTTTGAGTCTTCTTTAATTTGGAACTTGAATCACCTCAATCCGATATCGGAGTAAAACGTTATGGCCAAAATACATAAATTATGCAAAGTTGAAATTTCCGAAATTGTAATTCGTTAGAATGTCATTTTAAGTTTCCAACCTCCAAAATCCAAATGTCAAGTCCATTTTTTACCCTTATTTGTTCCATATTTCGTCCTGATTGATTCCATTGAGTCCCATTTTTATTTTATCTGCAAAATAAACTAAAACACATCAAAACGTTTATCAAACCCGAGAAACTAAAAAAAATATTAGGTAAAATGGGCGGTAAACATTGATATATTTTCTGCTCATCACCAATCTTGATTTATCCTAGATGAAATATTGTAGAGACCTCACAAGCTTCTCTAAACACTTCTCTAACTTAGGCTAATTTCTCTAAGAATTTTCTTGTATTCAGCTTTCTCAAGCTTTCACTTTGCTTAATTAAAACCTTCATAAAGCTTGCTATTTATAGCAAAACTTAGGCAATCTTTAATTAATAAATGTTGTAATCAGCTTTTATGTGGGCTTAATCCAATTTGTCCAAATATGTATAATGAAGTGTGACTAATCACATTTGTCTACCGCTTTAATTTAATCCAATTAAATCTAGACAAAGTCTAATTAATTGATTAGTTACATGTCTACCACTTTGATTTAATCCAATTAAATCAAACTAAAGTCACATATTATTACATACTTACAATTACCATAATATCCTCAAATAGTAGAGATAATTATGACTTTACAATTAAGCCCTTGTGTGATTATTGAATTAATCCAATTAGGTCAAAGTAAATAATCAATGTTATACAATAACACTTGATTATCTTAGTTAGTAATTATAATATCGAATATTATATTTTATCAAAATAAATCTGCTACCCAAATGCTCAACGAGTACACTTCATATTGGGGATCTCTAAGTTCAGACACATTCGTCATATAAGCCTAGCTAATATGTACGCAATTCGGCCACCTCCGAATTCGCGAAGAACAAGAACGACCTTTATGAACTATATAAGACGAGGTCATCACATATGTTTAAAAATTCCTCCGTCATAGGCTATCCGATTTGTGCTTAGGAAACATAAAATATACCATCAAGTTTCCGAGGCGCACATCTCATGTCGAAATGTCCACGATTCTTTACAAACGATGTGATCCATCATAGGTGATCGATTTTAGC
>SKCR01051994.1:0-30917 GCA_019454045.1 Zanthoxylum bungeanum | reverse complement strand
AACTCTTGGAGGGTTAAAGACTATTCTTGAGGAGATAAAGTCAAACTTTGCAATTAGGTAAGTAGCGTAAGACGCACCATACTTCAATATTCTAGAAACCCAAGGCTTGGCCAAAGGCTTCTGAAATATTTGAAAGGGCAAAGGCAAAATCATTATGATCTTCTGGGAAGATAAATGACATATCCTAAAGTGACTGCCATTTGGATATGGCAGACACGAAGGAATTAAAGAAAGGGCAAGGCTCTGACTTTAAGAATGTTTGTCTATTATGTCTATTACTAGTATTAAAATTGGATTTTTTAAAATACTTAGTGTGGTACATAAATTATATGGATTGATGTTCAGAATCTGCTGTGAGCAGAATACTGACTTCAAGCTGATTAATCTGCGAATCGGAAACAGGATGAAAGTCGTTGTTTCGACCGTAGAACCCTAAGTTTAGGAACTACCTTTTGGGTATGTACTTAAATTAGGAACTGTTATAAAGTAACTAGTTTGACTAGAAATATTATCTTTATATCAGTGTTTAATCCGTTGCGGATATACCTTTATATTCTAGAACACTAAAGTGTTTCATTATATAAAGAATGATATTAAGATAAACACATTAGATGTGAGTAACATAATTTATATTTTGAATATAAATAAAATCTCAAACATATAAAATGACAAATATATAGCTCAAACTGATTTGATCAGTAGAGATTTATTTGTGGCATTGTTGTCTGGGACACAATTAAACAAGACTCGTATATCCACACTTTCGAAGAGTGGGTACTAGGACTAATTTGATTCTATTCAAATAAAGTCTACGAATCTAGTTTATTGGGCAAAATGCCTAAAACACTATTTACTTGGTAAAAGTGCTAGTGCCACCGATCTGTTAGCCCTATTCATAGTGAAGAAAGTGGGCCTATTTCTAGCAATGCTAGATGTGAATATGAATATTTCGTGACCTTAACGGATGTGGCATCACGTTATGGTTATGTGTTTCTTTTGAAGAACACAAATCGATAACTTTTAGAGTTTCGACACGAAGTAGACAAACAGATCGTCTAAAGTATTAAACCGTCGCGGTAAGACCGTAATGGAAAACTTAAGCAGTATTTCAAACATACATGAAAGAGTATAGTATTCTTTCAATGAGGACCCCTCCCGAGACACGTCAGTTTGACTATGTGTCCGTACGGAGAAACCGAATTTTGTTGGACATGATAAGGTTAATCATGAGTCGCTCTGAGCTACCATTTCCTTCAACGGATATGCATTAACAATGCAATACTTATTTAGAATAAGGTTCCATAATAATCTGTTTGACAGATATCATATTAGATATGAACGGGAAAGAAATCGGGTTTCTCATTCCTGATGATTTGGGTATGCTAGGCATATGTTTAGATGATACCAAACTAAAACCCAAATAGGATAAGTGCCAATTATAGGTCATCCTAGGGATACCATAAGTATAGTACTTGTACATCTCACGAGAGAACAATGTTATTGTTGATCACCATGCGGTTTTCCTAAGAGGAATACCGATATGCAGTGGTGAGTGGGAGGATGGTATAACTCGATGAAAGTCGGAGTAATACTGTTCAAGGCACGAAGTCCTTAATGGAACACAGATAGTTCATCAATGATGAAACTATAACATTAATCTTCGAATACACAAGAACCGCATAGATCGGAGAGAATCAGAAAACAACCTAGGGTATGGGTTTCTGATCTCACCTCATAAAGATGTCAATCTTGTTGGGGTAGACCAACCGAATACGTTTGAGGAAGTGATACAAGGTATCGAATCCCTTTTATGGCAAAGTGCCATGAGTCCAAGTGGATTCCATGTATACCAACTATGTTTAGACACTAGTTGATGTACCGTAAGGCATTGTGCCTATTGGTACTTAAAAGTCTTCAAGGAAGACATGCATGGATGGCAACATACCAACGTACAAAGTTAGGCTTTTAGCGAAAAGGTATCGTTATCAACATTATGTTGATTACGGTTCAACCTTTTACATGTTGCCACGGTAAATCCATTTGGATAATACTTGCTGAAATTGTACATTTATGAAATGTGTCAGTTAAAGATCAAAATCGCTTTCCTTAAACAGAAACCTTTTGGAGGATGTTTATAACATCCTGACGATTTTGTTGTACCTAAACCAGCAAACTAGGTTTGCGGGTTGTTCGATCCATGTTTGGATTGAAGCAATCATAAGGTTCTTGGAACTGACGTTTTGATGTTATCATAATGATTTATGATTTAATTCAAAACGAAAATAATTCTTGTGTATATAAGGAGGTTAGTGGGAGCGCACTGACAATGAATGTCATGTATAAAATAATGATAATATATGTCATTCCTTGGAAATGATATTCCCATAAAACAATCGGCGAAAGCTTGGCTTTCGAAATAATTCTCCGTAGAAATCTTAGGAGTAACAACCTTTATTCTAGGAATAAAGATCTATTGGGATATGTTTGAAGTTGTTAACACTCTCTGAGAAATTGTACATTTAAAATGTACGTGACCTGGTGTCACATACGCTTTGAGCGTATGGAGACACAATCAGACCAATCCGAGTGATAGTCACTGGATTGAAGTTAAGAACATCCGTTAGTATCTTAGAGAACTAAGGATGCTGTCTTATTCTGTGGAGAGGAGAACTTGAAGTGACTAGGATCGCTGTAGCAAGTTTCCAACCGATAAAGACGACTATAAGTCGCAAACGGTACTATAAAGTTTGAATACCGGAACAGTGAGCTGGAAATCTTCCAAGCAAGATACTGTTACCATATAAACAACAAATACGGATTATTGCTGCAGCTGAGGCCGCAATAGGATAGAAGCCTTTGGGTAGATAATAAATCTCATCAACGATCCAGATATATACTTCGGTATTCATCTGATTCGTTCGGATCATACATCATGGCGATGTGATGATGATCGTATAAATCGCATCAGACGATAATCATGTAAATCCGCTGACGAAAACCTTTTCTCAGCAATTTGAGCCAACCGTACATAGTTCGGGTGTTAGGCACTCGAGTGACTGGCTATAGGCCAAGTGGGAGATTGTTGGACAATTATGACCCATAGCGTCACTATTTGTACAGATCATGGTGTTGTTGTACAAATTAACTATGTGACAAAGGAGATTGCTCTCTTATCATTTGTGATTAGATCACCTTAGATGTATAAATGATGAGAGAGGTCCCTATGATTTGTTCCTGGACGGAGAATGATATGAGACAGTATCAGTCCACGTAGGATAAATCATTAAATATCCTAGTCAGAGTATTATCGAGATTGGACATCGATGAATACGTAAAAGACTAGTATTGCACTTGTGCACGTTGTGAGGGCACAACAGCATAGTTCTCATATATTTGGGTATTGGATACTCATGCAAGTGTAATAGGAGGTTGTTTTTCACCGATGGTACGGGAAACAGCTTCGCTCTGGATAGACCCCTCGGAATCCCATTGGTAGTATGACTGTGTGTCTATGGGAGTCCGAAATCAGGGTAGGTGTATTTGGTCTTAACCTGAGACTTGCACCGCTAATACTTACGACAATCAATATACTTTGGTTGAGGTCGTCCAGGGCTTTAACCGGTTCTGTGTACGCCAATACTGGGTATGTTGAGAATCGTAGAGTATTGGGTGTGTGATGTCAAGACGGAAGTATCACTCCAGTCATAGTGGAGATGATGTCACGTAGGATACGGTATTAGTGCTCTTAAGTGCTGCGCGGCCATTGGGATATTATGACTAGGTCATGTATATCCGATTATAGAGACTAGTTACCAGACATCCGACATGTGCTTCGTACGGGGCAGACACAACTCCAGCCCCAGGCCTAGCACGTGACCATCCGATACTAGATCGATATGCACTATACGATGTATACTACGCCTGATACAGATCCTTCATTCCTATAAGGATATTTCCGGAGAATTGGGTAGGCATGGTGCTTTGCTAGAAGCCAACCTTGTCTTGTGAATCGGTAAAACGTAGTACTTGGTACTTACGTGTTCGGATAGTCCGACGACCGTATTTACTGCCAACATATCTGGGGATCTCATGGGTCGCTTCCCAATGATTCACCGATGATGTATGACTCGCACTTTGATTAATCTGGGATTATTTCGATGAGAGAGAAAATTAATCTGGGATTAATTACGGAGATATTTTATCTGGGATAAAATGTATCTAAAGAGAGAGAACGCGATTAATTTGGAATTAATCGGTAAAATAAATTTAATAGTTAAATTTGATTTTTCTATTTAATTTATTCGAATGGGCTAAAATTAATATATCGGATATATTAATATGAATTGGATTTCATTACGAAATTAAAGTCGAACTTTAATGCGAACGAACGAATTAATTTAGAATTAATTCGTAAACGACGTTCGTAATATATTTGCGATGCATCAATATTTAATTAAATTAGATTTAATTATTTAACGACGGAAGTTCGTTTAATCGGATTAAACGAAACCGAGCCGCGGCAAATGTTCGTAGAGATATTTGAATTTTGAATTCAAATATGTGGGCCCATGTGTGGTTGGTGTACCTACCACCCAACTACCTTGTTTTACTTTTGGAAAACCATTTACCCACACCTACAAGTTTAGGGTAAAAGGTGAAATGGTTTTACCTAAAGTATATAAACAAAAATCTATCTCTACGCTTTGGTAATTCATTATTATTCATTAGATCAATATTTTGAAAACCTTAGACAACTCTCTCTCTCTCCATCTATCTCTCCAACTCTCTTTCTCCATCTCAAAGTGGCGCCCAAGGGGCTGCTCACTGTCCAGAAATGGCGTGAACCATGGAGGATATTTGAGGGTTTTGTGGCATGATCCAAGTGCTAGCACACTCCTAGAAGACATACGAAGGTGTTAGGGAAACCCACCCACGAGCCGGGAATCGTTAGACGAAGCTTGGAGCTTCAAATCTCAGCTCAAAATCTGATTTTTCAAGGAAGTGGACTGGTCACTGCAGTGGCGTTTTGGAGGGCAGAATTTCAGTTTTGTTCTTCACCAAATCGTCTCAACCGATCGATGTGAGTATTCCGCTACCTCCGTTGATGTGTTCACACATTATTTTCATGCTTGTTATGATCTTGGGACCTAAATAGAAACCAACATTTATTTAATAAATGAGCTTTTCGAACTAAAAAAATAATAACTTGATCATTAAATGAGACCGACTTGTAAAAACTTGATTCCGCTCATTTTTTAATCGCGAATACTATTCAAAATATATTTGACTCAGATCATTTAGATACAACTCGACTCGCTATTATAAAATATATATACACACATATACATAATTAATGTGCTCACATGTGTGTTATGTCTCAACCATTTGAATTTTATAGGGAATTTATTTAAAATTTAAAGAAAGAAAGAAATAAAATCTAAAAATTGCAAATTTCAAAATTGAGCTGAAATTCGAGTTGAGCTCGATCCCACCATTTTTGTATCGAGTCGAGCTGAAACAACACATGTAAAGCTTAAAGTTTGATTCTAGCCGAATTTGAGCTCATATAAGTGCTTATTGAACCAAGTTCAAACATCTACTACTTGGCTCGATTACGCTCCAAGTTGAGTGGTTTAAACTTAATACTGATGTGGCTGTGGGCGTTCAGAGAGAAAGTATTAGAATTAATGTTGTAGTTCAAAATCATGAGGGTCTGGTTTGGTGTCTGGGATTGATGTAGGAGTTTTTTTTTTATGATGATATTCACATTGCTGAGGTAGATACCTTATATTTTGGTATTGGACTTTTTTTTTTTAAAAGATATTTTGATATTTGACTTGCATTGAAGATCGGTGTGTCTTAGCTTTTTAAGTAGTCGAATTCACTGCATGTTACTCAATTGATTTTTAATTAATAAGGTACTTGTATTGAGTTGTTTTGAATTATTGATGAAATTCAACATCTATTATAGCCAAAATAATATTTCAAAAATTATCATATCTCAAAAAATTTTAATGGAGCAACATATATTTTAGTTAAATTTATAATTCATGTTAATGAATATTGTGTTTGGATGGATTTTTCACTCGACTTATCTTATTTCCTTTGAGTTTTCCTTTTTTAATTAATAAGAACTCTAATTTCAAAAAAAAAAAAAAAAAAGCTTTTTAATCTCAACAATTTTCTAATGGTGCCCCTCATCATTCATCACGAAACGACGATCACATATGTTAAGATCATGTCATTATTTTTCCTTTAATTATTTTTTTTGATATTGTTATGTTACATATACAAAAATATAAATAATTAAGATTAAATTATATGTAACATGTGATAATAAAATAAAAAACAAAAACAAAAAAGGATCTTAATTGGACAATAGCACTGTGGTCTATCATGAAAACGAAAATTATATTATGTGCCGGGTGTATATGCCATCTCTCTCACAGTAGGCGGGCCCCACAATACTGTGAAAGAGATGACATATACACCCGGCACATGATATACAACCTCCTATGAAAACTGCACTCATTGATTCTAATTGGGCATGCACTTTATTATAGGGAAAAGGGAAATAGTAATTGCAATAAAAATCTGGTTAACGCACAGATTATTTATAAATGGGGCGCGGGGCTCCAATATATCCAGATTTAATTTGAAGTGGCTCCGATTATAAACTTATGAAATGTTTTATGTAAATTAAGATTTAAGACTCCACTCATTTTTTTCAAATTTTTTTTTAAAAGTACAGAGTCTCTAGATAAAATCACACATATAAGTCCCTAACGCTAGGGTTTCCACATCCAGACTCCCAAAGCGGCGAAGAAGCAGCAGCAGAAGCAGTATTGGATTCTGGAAAAACATGGCTACGCAGATTAGCAAGAAGCGCAAAGTCAGTCACACACTCTCTCTATTAACGTCGTTTTGGTTCCTAAACAATAATCTAATCAAATAATTGTATGATAATAATCTTGCACCAAATGTTTGAAATTATATGTGTGATTTGGATCTTATATGTTTATTGACGAAGTTCAATTGTGACGAATGATAAAAAATTTGACCAATTTGAAACGTTTTTTGGCGGCAGTTTGTTGCCGATGGTGTCTTCTTTGCGGAGCTTAATGAAGTTCTGACCCGAGAGCTTGCCGAAGATGGATACTCTGGTGTCGAAGTTAGGGTTACTCCCATGCGTACTGAGATCATCATTAGGGCCACTCGCACGCAGAATGTTCTCGGTAAGTTCTCCATTATTTCTTTACTGTTTTTGACAACCAACTAATACTTTTAGCTTAAGAAATGAAATCAAATATAGAGATTTGGGTAACCTTTCTTGTAATCTCTGTCTTTAGATGTAGAGCTTGAATTTCTATTCAACGATCTTATTTTTATGGCTCTCAGCAACCAAGTGGTGGGTTAGAGGATATGATTTTAATGTATAAACTTCATGTAATTTAGGTGAGAAGGGGAGAAGGATTAGGGAGCTGACTTCTGTTGTACAGAAACGGTTCAAGTTTCCAGAGAACAGTGTAGAGCTCTATGCTGAGAAAGTTAACAATAGGGGTCTTTGTGCCATTGCTCAGGCTGAGTCTCTTCGTTACAAGCTTCTTGGTGGCCTTGCTGTTCGAAGGTATATATAAAACTATCAACTTTTGACTAATGTGTCTTATTGAGTTGTGGATTAACGTCAGATTACTGCTAACTTCGATTGATATTGATCTCTGTACTATATTCTTTTTGTAGCTGCTATTCGCAGGCTTATTTTCTACATGTTTTCTCTTTATCCAATTCTGTCTGCTATTTTAGTTCACCCAATTTGCTGTTATTGTACTCTGGTTTGATTTTTACTTGCTCAAGTCATCTTTACAGCGAGTTGGTTAATGCAAATACCTTCCTCGTGTCTGAGGATGACTATAAATTTCCATCCATTCCCTGTAAAACCAAGGGATAATGGAGTTATTCCTTGTGAAAATGGATTGGATGGTAAATTCAATGGCTGCCTGTCATCCTTTAGTTTCAATGTTTGAATTTTTTTGGGGTATGGAAGATTTTTTAGATAGTTATAATTAGAAGCTGTAGCGATATAAATGGTGTTAAGAGCTGTTGACCTTTGGTGTGTCTGTTTGCATAAGTTTTGCTTGCTAGTGATAAATTCAATTGTTATTGTTCTTCTTCTTCTTCTTCATCTTTTTCCCCTTGAATTGTTGCCATGTTAAATGTAATTAAGAATGTATTCTCAAGAGTTCTCTGAATTAATGAGGTTATGGAGAATATTTTTTGGTGATGGCTTTCTTTCACAAATAATTTCTTAACATATTCTATCTTTTACTTTTTTATTCCATTTTTTTTATTTTGCATGACAACTTGTGATTTCATCATCTTATAGGGCATGCTATGGTGTGCTGAGATTTGTCATGGAGAGTGGTGCCAAGGGATGTGAGGTATGACAATACTTATTCACACTTCACACGTTTATTTGCAAAAATGAGTTTTTGAATTTAAAGTTAAATATTCCTGTATATTCATTCAGGTTATTGTGAGCGGAAAGCTCCGGGCTCAACGTGCCAAATCCATGAAGTTTAAGGATGGTTACATGATATCCTCAGGTCAACCTGTGAACGAATATATCGACTCAGCTGTGAGGCATGTTCTTCTTAGACAGGTCAGTTCAATTTTTGTGTTAATTTCTGTTGCTATGCCAATCATGATGTTTGGGCAGTAATGAAGATTCCTACTTTCAAGATACAACTATGCTACCAATCTGATTATTTGCACTTAAAATGGAAACAGGGTGTGCTTGGTATAAAGGTGAAGATCATGCTTGAATGGGATCAGAAGGGCAAGCAAGGGCCAATGACACCTTTGCCTGATCTGGTCACCATCCACCCTCCAAAGGAAGAAGACGAGTATGTTCCCCCAATGATGACAACCCACATCGAGCTTCCAGTAGAATAAATCCCGAGTTGGTTGTGTCACATTAAGTTTGATGCAATGGTTTATTAATTACTGGATACTTTGGGTCAGTTTTGTAGTCTAGTTGTTTTGAACCTATTAATTGTTTATTAAGAAATTTTAATATGATTTTAATCACTCTAAATGGATAATTTGTATGGAATGCTTCTCGTATACAATTTTACTTATTAGTTTCAGTTCAGTTTTGTTCATTTAATACCTCCGTTGAATGTTCTTTCATGCCGCAACTATTTCAAACAAGTATGTATATTCTCCAAATTATCAAAGTAAATATCAAGGGAAATTATCATTCACCTCCCGCTCAAAATTAAGTTTTCAGAGTACTTCGGTTTTTTAGGTTATCACGTGTCCATCTCAAATTATGAAAAATAAATATTTTATATTCAAATTATTGCTTTCTTGAGTGTGAAACTTCTTTTATAATTAGTTTTTGGATATAAAATAATCATAATTATTAATTTTTGGATGTAAAATATGGTGGACATATAATAATTCTAAAAAACGAGGAGTTTTTTCAAACATTAACATTTCTTTTCCTGATGTAAGGATGATAAATTCCCTAAAAACAAAAACAAGTGACAAGGTGACATCTCTGAAAGAATCCATGGTGAGACCAAGATTAGGGTAAAGAAGTTCAGCTTTAGGGCTTGGATGAGAGTTGGAAACTTTGATAGAACCCACAAACACAAAGGAGAAACTTACAAAGAAACTAAGGGGGGATATGAAGGGGTGGTTTGGGAGTATTTTATTGAGATTTTCACCTCAACCGGCCCATCTAGTCAGTGTATCAATAAAGTTTTAGACGGAATTTCTAAGAAAATTACATTTGAGATGAATAAGGATCTTAATGCCCCATTTCAGCCTGAAGAAGTCAGGGAGGCCCTGAAACAGATGGCTCCTACCAATGTCCCTGATCCGGATGGATTTCCTGCTGTTTTTTATTAGAAACATTAGCAACATGTGGGGAAAAAAGTCACCCAAACCTGCTTAGTTGTTTTGAATCAAGGCCACGATGTTACACCCCTTATTTACACACACATAGTCCTTATTCCTAAACACCCAAAGCCTAAAACCATCACCACCTACAGACCTATCAGCCTTTGTAATGTGAGCTACATGATTATTGCCAAAACTATTGCCAACAAACTCAAAACTCATTTAGGCAAGATCATTTCTGAAAACCAAAGTGCCTTTGTGCCCAACAGACTCATCATCATTGGTTACGAGAGCCTTCATAAGGTGAGAAGTTCTTGGTTGTGCTAAAACTTGACATAAGCAAAGCTTATGATAGGGTGGAATGGAGCTTTGTGGATAAGGTGATGAGCAGGGTGGGCTTTTCGCCTGACTGGAGGAAGCTAATCATGAATTGCATTACAACTCCTTCATACTCAGTGGTTATCAATGGACATGCCAATGGATACATACGACCTTAGAGAGAGTTGAGACAGAGATGCCCATTATCACCGTACATATTCCTTTTGTGTGCTGAAGCTTTGTCTGGGCTGTTGATCAAAGCTGAAAAGGAAAGAAGCATCTCGGGAAAAAAATTTAGTAGCAGGTTATCCGTATCACACTTATTATTTACAGATGATAGTATGATTTTTGCACAAGCTAATACTCGAGAATGCAGCAACCTTAAGACCTTGTTTGATACTTATACCTCGACTTCTGGTCAAATTTTCAATTTTGATAAATCTTCCATAATGTTTAGTCCTAACACTGATAGAAACACATGTGATGTTATAAAAAGGATATTTAGCTTCAACAGAGGGCTCATTCATGACAAATATCTTGGCCTGCCTCCATGGTAGGGAGAAACAAAAGATCAATATTTAGTGAGATGAAAATTAAGATCCTCAGCAAACTGAAAAGCTGGCATAGCAAACTCATATCATGGGGAGGGAAAGAGGTTTTGATAAAAGCTATAGCTCAAGTCATACCTACATACACCATGTGAGTCTTTAGAATCCCTTGGAGTTTTTGAGAGGAAATCCAGAGGAAGTTAAATGCTTACTAGTGAGGCTCCAACGAAGCTGAAAAGAAAATTCACTGGAGGGACTGATATAAGCTAAGCTAGTCGAAAAGGAATGGTGGATTGGGGTTTAGAAACCTGGAGTGTTTTAACTAGGCTATGTTGGCTAAGCAGGGATGGAGGATTATCCAGTTCCCAGAATCACTTATGGCTAAGGTATTAAAGGTTAGGTACTTCAAAGATGTTCAGTTTGAAGAGGCAAGGGTTGGATATAACCCTTCTTTTGTCTGGAGAAGTATCATTTGAGAAAGAAACTTATTAATGAAGGGTATTAGATGGCGTGTAGGGAATGGGAAGAAAACCCTAATTTATGAAAGCCTTTGGATTCCTAAACCTACTTCCTTTAAACATATTTCAACCCCCACCCTGAATAAAAATGCTAGAGTAGAGACTTTGCTAGGTAGTGATTTCCAGTGGAATGAAGGTGTGCTGAAGGAGAGATTTCTGGAAGTAGATGTGAAAGAGATACTGAAAATCCCACTGACTAGACAGCCTCATGAAGATAGTTACTGCAGGCATTATGACAAAATGGACAACTTCTCAGTAAAAAGTGCATACCATGTAGCTTATGAAGATAAGTTTCAGGGTAGAGGGGGTAGCTCCTCAATTGATTCCAAATTATGGCTGGGAGTTTGGAATATTGTCTTTTATGCAAAAATCAAAATCTTCATCTGGAGATGTATACTAGGACTACTGCCTGCTGCCTTCAGCTTCAAACTTGCTCAAAAAGAAGATTATTCTGAGGGATACTTGTCAGAGGTGTGGCAAAACTGGAGAGACAATCACACATGCGATTTTTCTCTGTAAGTTTTCTAAAGAGTGTTGGCGAAATTCTAAGTTCCTCAACTTAATTAAGACAGTTAAGAATAGCACAATCAGTTTGTTGATCGCTAGGTGTTGCGAAACCCTTTCTAAGGAAGAACTTAAAGAGGTGGCAACTCTGATGTGGGCAATTTGGGGAGCTAGAAATCAACTGCTATTCCAGAAGACAGATTCCTCAGTTCAATAGATTATGACACGAGTTGAGAGCATATGCGAGGTAGCTGAGACCACCAAGTGTCAGGAAGAGCTGGTATTCATGGACAATCGAACTCAACGGGAAGTTCACTAGTCCCCTTCTCCTGAGAATTGGTTTAAAGTGAGTGTAGATGCCGAGATCAATTTCTCAAGCAATACGACTGGTATGGGAGCAGTGTTTAGGAATCACAAAGATGAAATCGTTAGAATTACCATAGACCAAGCGCAATACATAGAGGATCCCGAGTCCACAAAAGTTCAAGCTATCAAGATGGGGATTCATTTTGCCGCGCAACATAATTTTAAGCCGCTGATCATCGAATCAGATGCTAAAAATATAATGGATCTGATTAAAGATACTATCACCAGTTTCAAAGAAACCTCATGGATCATCATAGAAATTCAAGATGCGATAAGAGACTCAGATCAGTTTAGGATTATTTTCAAACCTCGAACTTATAATGTTGAGGTTCATATTTTGACAAAAGTTGTCAGTAACTACCCTGTTTGTAAGTTGGGCATCACTTTTTAATACAGTCCTCTTTAAAAAATAAAAAGATTCTCGATCTTTAAATTTAGCTTTCAAGCAGCATAAAAAGAGGCCATCTTTTTTGCTTCTAAAAAAGGACACTGTTTCTCAACCCATTGTAACCATCTGAACAACAAAAGATTGCAAGAAAATTCAAGCGGAGGCTGTGGCTGACAACAGACCATTGTGCCTGAGCAATGGCTCTGGTGAAGGTTCACGCCCTCGAATTCCACAAAAACCTGGACAAGACACCATTGATGATAACACGAGATTGTAGGCCAAAACAAAAAAACTAAACAAGATGAACAAATTTGTCGCTTCTATTTTGCCAACGGTGAAAAAGAAGAGAAAATAACTAATCTAATGTATAAAATTTATAACAGTTTGCATTGCCTAACCTCTAATGGTGGCTTTCCACCTCCAAGTGCGAGAATGGTCTCCCGGAATCTATGACCTGTATCTTGGACAGCCTGTTGCAAGACATAATGATCAAAGTATAAAGAAAAGCTTTAAAAACTAAAAACTGTAGAAGAGAACCATTGGGAAAAAAGTGCTCTTAATTTTTGAGTCCCCTAGTGAATCACAAGTACAAATATTAAAAAAAAAAATTAGACGCTATGATTTTGATGTGAATCTAATAAAAAAATTGAGTTTAGGTATGAAGTAAGACTGAAATACTCTGTATCCCTTTAGAGTACCTTGCTGTCATTCAATCCAACATCCTCAAATGCCGAGAAAGCATCAGCAGACAATACCTCCGCCCACTGTAACATAGTCAATTATACTTTCAGATTCCATTATAATTGAGGTCCACAGAACACCAAGACATATCACAATGATGGAATTTTTATTTCAGTGCATGGGTGTGATTTCAGCGCTAGCAAGCAAAACACTAATGGCAAGAATAAGAAGAATAAAAATTACCTTGTAACTGTAATACCCAGCAGCATATCCACCTGATATTCATACGAACCAGTATTATAGAAATATCTTAAGTAGAGCTTACACCAAAATGGTAGAAATATAGGAGAGAATTCAGATGAATTAAGTATGCACGAAACCTGCAAATATATGGCTGAAGCTACAAAGGAATCTGTCCTCTGGCAGTGGAGGTATCACTTGGGTTTTTTTCGAAACCCTTTTATCGACATCAAAAACAGATTCCGACCCACCAGGTACATAATTTGTATGCAGCTCTAAGTCTACACTTGCAAATCTTAGCTGCAAAATCACAACCCAAAAGTATTAATCATACAGAGTGCATCGCGCTGCAAATTCGCAGAAAATTCACAATCTCCACTCATCAAGACACAAATACATTACTAAGAAAGACAAACAAGATCCCCAAATGAGATAATACAACATTCACAGATATGTTTCTCAAATCAAATACCAAAGGGCACCAATGTGTTCACTAACCTGACGTAGACTAAGGGAGCCAGCACGGAAAGTCCTCGCAGCAAGCAGCTTCAAGTATACATCTTCAGGGAGACTCTCTCCAGTTTGATAGTGCTTGGCAATGCTCATCAAAGTATCCCTGAAGAAAAAACACATAAAATGCTTCAATTTGTACAGATCCACAACAGAACAATCAAGAAAATGAAAAACTATGGTAACAAGTTATATTTTTCTTAAAAACCTCCACGACAAGCATATTTCACAAGTAACATGATTAACAATATACTATGTGAAAAAACAAGTCAACCAAGCATAAGAAAAGGTAACTTGAATCTAATGCTACTTGTAGAAATAAATAACACTAACAAGCAACAAACTAAATTTTCAAACATGAAGCATTTGTCCATGACCATGATTACAACTGTTGGCAGCAGAATAATATAAGGATGACAATATCAGTACTACCGTCTAAAAGTCCATATATTATGTTATGAATATTAGATCAAACTACAACTAGAGTCATACAACCAGGAAAATAGTAAGTGAAAAAACAAATACATCTACTATACATGAGCAGAAAGTATAATGTTGTAAGACCATGCCTGAACATGTTATTAGATGTAATTAAATTATGCATCCTTTAAACCAAAAAACATACTGACTTATGTCTGAAACAACTACAGTATGAGTATTAAAATTAGGGCTTTAGGTCAGAAGAAATGACCTATGGTAACACCAGTTTTCCATGAATTGTGAGGGCAATTCAACAGCATCCCACTCTATTCCCCGAATGCCAGCAACTAGGCCTTCATCCTCTTTGGTCAACATATGCTGAAGTGCATGACCAAATTCATGGAAGACAGTCTCAACCTGGAAAGGTGGTAGAAAAAAAATATGAATTGCAGTGAAGTGTAAAACTGCAGCATCCACAGGCCCATACCATTGGGTGCAGTTCTTGGACCGCAGTGGTCATCATTGAAGAGCCTTCTTACTGAGAAAGGGTGAAGTGAAGGGGGCATGCAGTTACAAACTATGAGAGTGTCTCCATAATGGATACCATTCTCATCAAGAAAATAATAAAGATGAAGAATAAAGGACAACAGAAGGGATTGGAAGTGAAGATTTCAGAAGGAAAATGCATCTATTTAGCAGAAGTGAACATAAGCACTCAGCTTTGTTTTTACAATAATGAATGACTGAGTCGTCTCTTTATGGACAGTACAGGACAAAAACTTGTACACATGCCAAACAACGAGCTAACAAGTTAACTCATCATATAAACTTCAACTGCTTCTGACTGATCCCTAAGATGGTCCATTGCCTGGACACGTCAAAAACTCCAGGCTGATGATAATTCTCCCTATTATTCCCAAATTTAAATTGTCTGAAGAGCAAAAGACCATGCGGTCATTAGATTCCTTATCCAAAAAAAAAAAAGAGAAGTGCTTATACTCACCTCATAAAAGGTCATAAGACTTGGCTTGTCCCCTACTGGTGGGGTTTGATTGCACACCATGTGCGCAACAGGTAACCTCGATCTAGCACTGTTGTGTGACAGCACACGACTTCGAGAAACAACCTCATCCATCCATGCACCTCCCTTTTTCTCAGATGGACGGGAATATGGATCGAAATAGAAGTATGCAACTGGACTACCTGAAGAATCTTTGACACAATAGAATCTGACATCAATGTTCCAAACCTGTTAAACAATAAGCACACGTAAATAGGATGTGAATAGAATTTTATATCACAGTGAGAGAACGGAGAAAACAATTGCAGTCGTAAATAGATATATATTACAGGAGCTAGACCGTCAGCCGGTTCGATATCAATTCCAAAAAGCGTCTTCGCAAGATTGAAAAGGCCATCCATAACTTTTGGCAATGAGAAATATGGCCGAAGTTCTTCCTGTAGAATTGAAAGGAGTGACCATAAGTTTCTCCATGTAGAACTAAGGTATCTGAGGAACATACTGATTGTGCAATGTGCACCCGCACAAGATAACACGCAACTTGCAACTAATCTAAACAATAAAGAGTTACAAGCCTCAAGTGAATTAGCGTTAACAAAAAGTTGGTCGCAAGGAGAGAGAAGAGAGAGAGAGAAAGAGATTCAACCTCATTAATGTCATATTTTGACTCACGAAGTCTCTCACTCCAAAAATTGATGTCCCAGTTGTCCAATTTGTCAGCTTCTAATGCACCTTGACCTTTGGAATAAATTTTAAGGTCTTCCATGTCTGCAAACAAAGATGAAATTTGAACAACCTATGAAATTATGTTTAAAACTTATCAAAGAGAATTTTTTTACCAAACATATACTAGTGACACTAGAGCATTAAACATCGATAATAATCAATGAACCATATCAGGCAAAAGTGACCTGAGTCATAGTGCACCTAGTTAATTCAAAACAAGCAATAATTTATAATATTGCACAGCCACCAGTCCACCAAATACCTATCTAGCAAGCTAGCAATATGTGAAAACTTCAATAATAACAAAAACTAACCAAATGCCTTCCAAAATAAGAGTCAATCCTGACAAATAAAACCCTTCTGATAATTAGGCTTTGTCTAACGCTTAAAAGATGACATGCATAGGAACCCTTTGCATCCTCAACAAATTTATACTAAGGACATAGCTTTAAGGTTTGTCTAACGCTTAAAAGATGATATGCATAGGAACCCTTTGCATCCTCAACAAATTTGTACTAAGGACATAGCTTTAAGGTTTAAAACTTAAAAAGGTGACACAAAGAGAATCCTTAAATCCACCAAAAATTACAACGAGGAGATACCTTGAACTGCAGGGTCCCAAGAAGCGCTCCGAAGCTTTTCTAGCAGCTCAAACGCTTTGTCAACAGTAGCCATTTTTGTTGCCATGCTTACCTGATAATACATGGTCCTGTCAGCCTACGAAAAGGAAGTATGTTTTGAAATTGAAAGACAAAAGACTTATACCTCAGCATAGTTTTTGTAACCGAGAAGCTTGGATTTTTCCAACCTAAGCTTCAATATTTGATCAATGATTGGTGTATTATCCAAATCACCACTGGAGGCACGAGTCACATAAGCTCGATAGACTTCCTCACGCAAAACACGGTATCTAGCATGTTGCATGACAGACATAAAACTTGGAGCATCCAATGTAATTATCCATGGCCCATTCTCAGCAGTTGCATTTTCATGCCCCTTGGATACTGCTGTTTGTGCAGCCAAACCAAGAGCAGTGGCAGGCAATCCTTCAATTTCTTTCTTATCTGTTATTAACTTTTCAAATTTCTTTGTGGCATCCAAAACATTCTCCGAAAATTTATGAGATAGTTTTTCCAGTTCCTGCAGATCATTTCAAAGTTAATTTACAAGAGGCCAAGCAAAGGATCATCAACAGAAGCCTCCTTAATTACACTCAAAATAAAGTATCGATAACTCAACAGCCAACTTTTAATGAAGCAAAAAGACATCAGTAAAGATTCGGTTAAATGTATTCCCTCTGGAAGAAAAGAAAAAAAATCAGAATAAGTGCATTTTTGGTTTATGGTATGAATAGGGTCATGGATTTAATATTAGAATCACCAAAAGGGAAAGGGCGGAAAAAAGAAAAATGGAGAGAAGACGGCGACTGAAGATTGTTGCAAGAATAGCACAAAATTCTTGTCAAAGGCAAGCAAGATTAGGGTGGCCTACCTCAATATGATTCCAAATTTAATCAATACAATTGGATTATGTATAGAATGGTCGTAAGTGGGATTATAAGGAACTGCGTAAGATGAAAAAGATTGAATTTTCATGCTAATGCTATGACTGTCTTCCATCTTCAGATAACAAAATAGCATTTATTTTTACAATGGTAAGCACAGTCAACCTTAGATGTTTGTGAATCATAAGATGCCTCTATTCATGAATAATAGAGGCAAACCAAACACTTGAAATAGAAATTTACAACAGAATATATATGGATACGAAGCATGAGACGAAGAAAAATATATCATTAATACTATTTGAAACAAACCTGCTCAATTTTGTTAAACTGTTCTCTTTTATCATCTTCAAGCGAGACACCATTGAGAACTGCTTCCTTTATTTGCACTGCGCACACACAAATACAAAACATATTAGACCAATAAACTTCAATGTTCATGCAAAATTAAAGAAAAGGAAACCATATTGTAAACCATTTCCTTAGTTACATACAAAGACTTGGATATAATACATTATATCATGAATTTCTGAAAATCAAGTTCTTAAATCACAACAACACCTAGAAATTTTAAAAATTATAAAAAAAAAATTAAAATTAACTTTTTCCCAAGTAAAAAAGCAAAAAAGCATCAATTTATCATTTAATGTACCAATCTTAATTGTTAGAGCATTGGCCAACGTTCATGACCTTGACATTTATTAACTAATGTATACATAATGAACACATGATCTGATTTTTAATTTCAGTTGGGCTTGAAGGCATGACCCACTATTCATAATCATACACGATAAATTTGTCCCAATTTTTAGACATGCATCTTGGAGCCTGGAGATCAGCAGTCAACTTATTTACAACCACAGTAGCAAAGATAACCATGGTACATATCTGAAAAATGAATTTTTCTATGTGATATAAAGTCAGAAGTATGCTTTGCATCCCAAGTCAAAAAAATCTTGTCCAATGAAAATGCACAACATAGAAACAAGATATCAATAAGTTTAGATTATAAAATAACTACAAGTTTAAGCATCTGAATTCAACAAAAGAGGAACAATTACTCTGTGTACACAATCAACATAATTTAATTTACTCACATTCGACTATACGTTTGCGAGCTTCACTCAACGAGTTCCATTCAGGAGATTCTTGAATAGTCTTGAATGCACTGTAAATGGGTTTGCTTTGGCCCAACCTAAGCTGAAACTTCACCTTTTCTGGCTGCAAACCAAAGGTACAAAATGTGAAGAACCACAAATGAGAAATACAGTATGTGTAAACAGTACATATACATATATACAAAAATTCTCAGGTGTGGATATCAGCATGAAATTGTCTGGACAGGCGATAAAGTTTTTTTTTCCACGACACCTGTCTGCACGAAAATTTCATGCGGACACCAGCATGAGAGAAGAACTATACATATATAATTGTGTTTTAAACACACACCTGAACTTCTTCAATGGCAGAACGGAGCTCAGGAGTGTCCTTAACAGACTTAAGATGATTGATTATCCCCCAAACCACAGTCAATCGATCTACAATCTTCTCCAGTGGCTCCACCAACTTTGGCCATGATGGCTCCACCGTTCTCTCAAGTTCATTCAAATCGCTTTCCTACAATCACAGCCCACAAAATCAAAACACAAGTACATCGAATAAAAATGAAAAACAAAAAATACCCAGTGATCATCAATACGCAATAAATCAAAGAAGCAAAATAGAGTGAAACCCAGAAACTGAAAAATTCCAAAAAAAAAAAAGAAAAAAAGAAAAAGAAAACCCAGTACCAGTTTCTTTAAAAGAGCACGAATCCCAGGCCTAACATGCTTGGCCTCAACGACATCAAAAGGAGGAAATTCAAATTCCTGCAACAAAGGATTGTCTTTGAGAGACAAGTCTTCAATAGCAGGAGCAGTGGCGGCCATTGAAGGGCAAGTAGAGTCAGAGTGATCAGTGAGGTTGTTTTGGATTTGTGAAGAGATTGGATACAAAAGCAAAAAGAAGACGACCAGGCAGGACAAGAAAGGATTACGCTAAGGTTTTGAGGTTAATTGGGACAAATGTTTTGATGGTGTTTTAATATTATTGGGTTGATTGAGTGTTCAACATTAGGACTTAGGAGATTTGTGTAGGTAGCCCGCTTCGGTACCTACGCAAGATGTTGGCTATGAAATGATCATGAAGGCGTTTTCTCTACGATATAGTTGATAAGGAATCTCAATTTTTGAATTTTTTGTAATTATGTCATTTATCTAGTAGTTAATCATTTTCTTTCATTTAATCTCTTTCCTATTTTAAATTTCAAACAATGTGTATATATAGTGCTAAATGACATTGTGAATAATAAGAAAAATATATTTCTTCAAACCTGTCCTCTTCGAAGCTCTACATGGTATCAGCGCCCAGATCTCTTCTCTAATTTTTTTTCCAACATCACTTGGCAAATTTTTCTCCACTACCTCCATTATCTGTTCCAATGGCCTCCGACGGTACCCAAAATGTCATCCCCAACGCCCAAGAACCTACAAAACCTTTGATCATAGTTGTCATCCACAACTCCATCAAACTCACATCAACGAATTACCTCTCCTGGAAAACCCAAATTGAAGCCATTCTCATCGGCTATGATTTACAAAAACACATTGATGGAAATCATCACACCCCACCACGTACCATCACCACAAATAATGTCACTTCTCCAAATCCCGAATATCACACCTGGCTACGCCAAGACAAACTAATCTTTGCAGCTCTGGTCGGCACCCTATCACCATCTCTAGTTCCTCTCATCACCCAATCTACCACCACCTATGAAGCCTGGCAAACCCTTGCCAACACCTATGCCCGTCCATCTCGTGGTCACATCAAACAACTCAAAGATCATCTTAAACACATCACCAAAGGCCCTAAAACCATTACCGAATACATGCAATCCATCAAAACCACAGCCGATCAACTTGCCGCCCTTGGAAAACCTCTTGACCATGAAGATCTAATTGAAAAAGTGCTTGACGGACTTGACGATAACTATCAGTCCATCATCGACTCTGTCAATGGCCGTGATTCCACTATTCTCTTTGATGAACTCCATGAAAAACTCATCAACAAGGAGTTATCTCTCCACAACAGGACCAACTCCCCTTCCCACCCGGCATCCGCACATCCCACCAATGTTCGGACCTACAACCGACCTCATCCTAATAACACTGCCCAGACCGGTCAGTTTGCACCCACCACCAACCCCCAACTTCCCAGAAACTCTTCCACCAACACTAGAACCGACCGACATCCTCCTCGTCCCTTTCTTGGTCGGTGCCAATGGTGTCGCAATCAAGGCCATGTGGTCTCCCAATGCCCTCTCTTCCGCCAACACTTCCTAGGTGCGCAACCACCAACCCGGTCGACCAACTCGTCCAACCCTCGCACGCCCAGTCCCTGGCAATATCAAGCAAATGTTACCACCACCTCTTCATCCAACCCTGTCTGGCTTCTCGACAGTGGAGCCTCACATCATGTCACTACTGATCTGAACAACCTTGCTCTCCAATATCCTTATGACGGCACATATGAAATAATGATCGGTGACGGCACTGCACTCCCCATTTCCCACCACGGTTCTACCTCTCTTAATACTATAACTAACTCTTTTACCTTATCTAATGTTTTATATGTACCCAATATGAAACGTAATCTCATCTCCATTTCTCAATTTTGCAAGTCCAACAACACTTCCATTGAGTTCTTACCCTCTTCTTTTCATGTGAAGGATCTCCGCACAAGGGCAATTCTGTTGCAGGGTCGGACTAAAGATGGTGTATACGAATGGCCGACCTCCCCCACTCGGTCCCCTCTAATCGCCTTTTCAAGTGTCAGCACCACTGTACCTGAGTGGCATCATCGGCTCGGGCATCCCTCGTCGTCCATCTTCAAACGCATCATGTCTTCATTTAATTCTGCTGTCTCTAATTCCTCTCATTCATATTATCATTGTAATGCATGCCAATGCAATAAAAGTCACAAATTACCGTTCTCCTCCTCTACTCTTACTACATCTGCGCCTCTTGAGGTTATATTTACAGATTTATGGACCTCCCTGGTCTACTCCTTCGATAACTTCAAATACTACATAATCTTTATCGACCATTTCACCAAATACATATGGCTTTATCCCATAAAACAAAAATCAGACACCCGTGATGTCTTTGTGCGCTTCAAGGCGCTAGTCGAAAAATTCTTCAACCGCCCTATCATATCACTCTACTCTGACAATGGGGGGGAATACCAAGCCCTCTCTTCCTTCTTAACAATCCATGGGGTCTCCCATCTCACTTCCCCTCCTCACACTCCTGAGCACAATGGGTACTCTGAACGTCGTCATCGACATATCGTCGAGACATGTCTTTCTCTTCTTACTCACTCATCCATGCCTCTCTCATATTGGCCCTTTGCATTCTCCACCGCTGTCTATCTTATAAATCGCATGCCCACACCGACCTTACACCACAACTCCCCCTATCTCAAACTCTTCGGTCATATGCCGAACTACTCGAAACTTCGCAGCTTTGGCTGTCTCTGCTACCCTTGGCTCCGTCCATACACATCTCACAAACTCGAGTCTCGGTCCTCTCCATGTGTCTTCGTAGGATATTCTCTCACTCAGAGGGCTTATCTATGTCTCGAGCCGTCCACAAATCGACTTTACACCTCCCGACATGTCCGCTTCGTTGAGTCAATTTTTCCCTTTGCCACATCTCATTTGTCTCCTTCCCGTGCCACTCCTTACACCATCTCTGAATGGTGCTCCATGACCTTACCGGTACTGGACTCACCATTGCAGAATGCCGACTCTGCACCCCCACAGAATTCCACACCCATCAATGCCCCGATCCAACCCCACCATCCATCTCACATTACTCCGACAAGTACCACCACTTCACAAGCACCAGCCGACCACAGAAGTCCTATCGGGCATAACCAATCCAGAGCATCATCATCACTTACCAATCAAACCAATCCTGTCCGACCACATACAAGTCCACAATTACCACAACTAGCCGATCACTCAAACCTCGACCGACCCCATGCGCACCCAAGTCACTCACCCCTCACCGATAACCCACATAACAACCGACCTCATACACACTGCCGGGTATCAACCCTCCCCAAAAACACAACCCGTGACACTCCACCTGACCACTCCCGACCACAACCCAACACCGACCACACAAACACCAACCGACCACATGACCATTCAACTACAGCATCCGTGCCCGACCACACAAAAAACAACCGACCACATGCACACTCAACTTCACCACCCATACCCGCCCAAACCAAAACCGACCACCCACATGAACCCTCCAACTTACCCCGTGTCATTGTCACACGTTCCAAGAACAACCTCCACAAACCAATTCAAAAACTTAACCTTCACGCCCAGCTTCAACAACCTACTCTCGAACCCACCACCATTACCCGAGCCCTCAAGGACCCTAAATGGCGCCAAGCTCTGTCGGAAGAATATAATGCTCTACTTCGCAATGGGACATGGGAACTAGTGCCACCCTGTCCCGACCAGAACCTGGTTGGCTGTAAGTGGATCTTTCGCACCAAATTTAATGCTAACGGTTCTATTGACAGGTACAAAGCTCGATTAGTTGCCAAAGGATTCCATCAACGTCCTGGCGTGGATTATTATGAAACCTTCAGCCCAGTCATCAAGCCGACCACTGTTCGGATTGTTCTCAGTCTTGCGGTTAGTCAAGGATGGTCTCTCCGACAACTTGACATCAACAATGTCTTTCTTCAAGGCACTCTCACTGAAGATGTTTATATGTCACAACCTTCGGGCTTCATTGATCGGGATCATCCCCATCACGTCTGTAAACTTCGCAAAGCCATCTACGGCCTCAAACAAGCCCCTCGAGCATGGTACCATGAACTGCGTCAATTTCTTCTACGGTCCGGCTTCACCAACTCACAGGCCGACACCTCACTGTTCATCTTCACCAACAGCCACACCACACTATATCTCTTAGTCTATGTCGACGACATCATCATTACTGGAAATGATGTTGAAGCTGTCCGACGATTCATTGACCAACTCTCTCAGCGCTTCTCTCTCAAGGACCTTGGCCAGCTTGCTTATTTCCTTGGGGTGGAGGTTACTAGCCACAACAATGATCTTTTCCTTAGTCAACGCAAGTACATTGCCGATCTGCTCACCAGAACCCACATGATTGACGCCAAGCCAGCCCCAACTCCTCTGGCAACAAACCCGACACTCACATTACAATCTGGATCTCCTTTACCTGATCCGACCGAGTACAGAAATATTGTCGGCAGCCTCCAGTATCTCTCCCTCACTCGACCAGACATTGCTTATACAGTGAACAAACTTTCTCAGTTTATGCATCAACCGACCAATGACCATTGGCATGCAGTCAAGCGTCTACTGCGATATCTCTGTGGCACTCTGGACCATGGCATATTTCTCCGCCGCAACTCCCCTCTCGCACTCCATGCCTTTTCCGACGCTGATTGGGCTGGTAACAAGGACGACTTCACCTCCACTGGTGCTTACATAGTATATCTGGGTCATAATCCTATTTCCTGGAGCTCCAAGAAACAACGCACGGTTGCACGCTCATCCACTGAGGCTGAGTACCGATCAGTAGCCTCCACTGCCGCCGAAATTAGATGGATTTGTGCTCTCCTTACCGAACTTGGTGTCACTCTCTCTCTCCAACCAGTCATCTACTGTGACAATGTTGGGGCAACCAATTTATGCTCCAATCCTGTTTTCCACTCGCGCATGAAACACGTAGCGCTTGACTACCACTTCATCCGAGAACAAGTTCAAAATGGTCTACTCCGGGTCTCACACATCTCTGGAGCTGATCAACTAGCGGACGCCCTTACCAAACCACTTGCTCGGTCTCCTTTCAATACACTCAAGTCCAAGATCGGACTCTCTCCAAGACCGTCCATCTTGCGGGGGCATGATAAGATTCCACAATCAAGATAATTGAAGGGAGAAAATCAAGGAATCTCAATTTTTGAATCTTTTGTAATTATGTCATTTATCTAGTAGTTAATCATTTCCTTTCATTGTAATCTCTTTCCTATTTTAAATTTCAAACAATGTGTATATATAGTGCTAAATGGCATTGTGATAATAAGAAAGATATATTTCTTCAAACCTGTCCTCTTCAAAGCTCTACAATAGTATGGACCACACATGGAGTTGGTCGCTCGTGTTTAAATGCGATATAGATTTCATATTTTTTTTTAACTTTTTTAAATATATATTAAAATATTTATCCGAATAATATTGGATGAAAAAATAAATTTTAACTAGCCTTAAATTAAAGGGATGTAAGGGCATCTCTAATGCCACTCGGTAGGAGTGGGCAAAAAATCGACTGAACCGAACCAAACCGCAAACCGAACCAAACCGGACCGAATTTATGATTTTTTTTCTAACGGTTCGATTTGCGGTTCGGATTGGTCCACCCCAAACGATTTACGGTTTGATTCAGATACTAAACCGAACCGCACCTGCTAAACCGAACCGTTATAATTAAAAAATTATATATTTTTATAAAAAGATTTGCGTTTTTCTTTTAATTTTACTTTTTGTTTTCTTTTTATTAGTATGTTAATACTTTTATTCTTAATTTTTTGTTAATATTTTTTTTGTTAATACTTTTATTCTTAAATTTATTTGTTAATAATTTTATTCTTAAATTTCTTGTTTTATGGTTTATTCTTGAAAGTAAGCTGTTGGATTTGTCTCTTAATGAGAATGATGGTAGCATCATTATTCGAGGTAATTTTTAAAAAAATACAAGAATTAATTGCGCATCATTTTTCAATCATCTATTGAGTGCATGTGTTCTCTGGAATCACAGCTTACACCGTATCATTTCATACTATTTGCTCGCTAGACTAGTTTTTTTGTATTCACTTAAGTGGATGGATTTTTTTTTAAAGTAGAATAATCCGTAAACTGAACCGAACCAATCCGTAAACCGCTGGTTTAAAAAATTTCCAATCCGAACCAAACCGTTATTTAATGGTTTGGCTTGAAAGGTAAAAAAAATCGGACCGTAAAAAATGATTTTGTTCGGTTTTTAGTAAAAACCGAACCAAACCGAACCGCGCCCACCCCTACCACTCGGTTGTCAAAATGTACATGCTCCAAAATATAATTGTGAATAGTATTGCACCAAATTTTAACTGCTCCAAATTGATGGGATAATTTTGTAATTTTCTTCATAATTTAAAATTATAAATTTACTCTATACAATGTTAATTATTCCAATTGTATCATTTTTTTATCCCTTATTTAAATCATATTGTTGTCAATTGTAACTCAATTATTATTTAATTATTTTTATAATTTATATATGTATTAATTTAATTATTATGTATATTAAATATTTATTATAAAATAAAATATTAAAATATACTAGATAAAATTCACTAATTTAAAAAACACTCAAATTATTTTTAAATGTTAATGGGTGAAATGTTAATTGTTAATAAAAATAATTATATATAATTTTTTATTGTAATATTATGTTAAATAATGAGTGGAATATTAATTATTGAAAAATAATTAAAAAGTAATCGAAATAGAATATTCTAAAAAATATTATTTTTAGTGTAATATTTGGTGTAATGGATTGGAGATATGAATAGTGTTTAATGTAAAAATTACATCAATTTAATGTAAAACTTGCACCAAAATGTAATAATGGGTTGGAGATGGCCTAAACACAACAGACTGGGTATGATATGGGACTCCAATACTCGTACCCGCCTCGTTTAATTAACGGGTATGAAAATTATCCCCTTTACCCGCCTTTAACGTATCGAGCCTCGTGCGGGTCCCCGTTAACGCAAGTATTTTACCTCTATTTTAACGAATCAATTTAGTGTAAAACTTGCACCAAAATGTAATAATGGGTTGGAGATGGCCTAAGCACAACAGATTGGGTATGATACGGGACCCCAATACTCGTACCCGCCTCGTTTAATTAACGGGTATGAAAATTATCCCATTTACCCGCCCCTAATGTACTGGGCCTCGTGCGGCCTGCGGGTCCCCGTTAATGCAAGAATTTTACCTTTATTTTAACGGAGATTCCAATACTCGTACCCAATTCGCCCAACCAAGAGGCATGAAAAATTATGTCATTACCCGCTCTTAACTTACCCAGCCCCCGTGAGCCCCCATTCCCATGAGGATTTTTGCCATCACTAACTATATATTATAAAACTTTGAATTCGTTTTTTTCCACTCCTACTTTGAAATTTATTCGTTTTTCTACATGATAAAGTGAAAAATTGTACAAAATTTAATAATTAATTTAGAGAAAATTAAATGTTTCAACCTCATAAAAGTGGAAAAATAAATACATTTGAAACTTTAAGTGGAAAATGAATGATTTCAAAATTTTCATAGAAAACAATATCTACCCCCCAACACACCTTATTTGTTTATTTTTATGAGCTGTGATATGAAGATTAAATGTAGGATGAAAAATGATTAAAACTAAATCATGAAAGATTAATCACCAAATTAGATTCAAGCACCTTGTTAATTGGTACATATTAAGCAGCACAATCATTGTAGCATTACTGAAGATCAAACACACACAAGCCCTAAAAGAATGAAATTCAAGAATACCTTGGGTTTTAGATGAGATCTTGACAGCAAACTTGACAGCAGCATCAAATGTAGTATCCAGCTTGCATCAACTTGGATGCAACTTTCCAAGATTGTTGCCACCATTGTCAAAAAAGAGATCACCATCTTTTGACAATGATGCAAATCACCAAAATAATTTTAGGTGGGAACTATTTATTTGTTGACAATTTGAACCGGAATTTTACTTTAAATAGGGAGCTCATTTGAGAGCTCAAACCATCCCAAAATATTAAGCTTCAAGATAAGAAATCTTAGAGAGTGCGTTTTTTTTTGTAAAGTTTAAAGACTTTGTAAATTCTGTTCTTGTAGTAATAGAATTCGGTTTTTCCTCATAAACACTCTTCAATGATCAGAGAATCACAACAAGTGGTATCAGTAGCTTTGGTTATACATTGGGGTTGTAAATGTTAGTGTTCCTAGAACATGCCAAGGGTCTCTAAGAGTGATTTGTGTGTGAAAATTAAAGAGAGTTGCGGAAAAAACACCCTTGCTTGGTAGAGAAAATTCAAAACTTTCATGGATGTGTAGAAGCTCCAAGCCTTCAAATTGAATTCCAAACTCATGGATTGGTCTCCCTATCACATTCCTTTGACTCTTTAAAGTGATAGCTTTGTAGATTTTTGAATCAAAAATCCATGGGAGAGAGACAAGCTCACGCCATTTGAGAGAGAAGAAGAAGTTTTAAGTGCTGTTAATAGTAACTTGTTTCCACTTCTAAAGTCAACAAGTTAATATATATTAAGTTTGAGTGTTGGTTTGGTTTGTGTATTCTACAAGCAATCCAAGCCTTACATAACCATTACCAAAATCCATCAAATGTCAAAGACATTGATGTAAGTTGGTGGGTCCCACTTGAATTCTACATTTAAGTCAGACAATCCAACACGCAACTTCGCTCGGGCCCGGGTTCGTTTAATTTCGAATTAAGCGAATTTTCCGTTGCGACTTAATTAAATCCAATTTAATTAAATAATAATGCCTAGCAAAATTATTATGAAAGTCGCTTGTGAATTAATTCTAAATTAATTCTTTCGCGCAATTTCAAATATATATCTAATATATTATTTTAGCCCAATCAAATAAATTAAATAGTAAAATCCAATTTAACTATTAAATTATTTTACCGATTAATTCTAAATTAATCGCGTTCTCTCTTCTCGATGAATTTAATCCCAGATAAATTTTCGACGCAATTAATCCTAGATTAATTCTCTCTATGATAATTAATTCACAGATTAATATTGCCGTAATTAATCACAGATTAATTTTCTCTCTCTCTCATAATTAATCCCAGATTAATTCTGCTCGAGTCAAACATCATCGGTGAATCTTTGGGAGGCGACCCAAGAGATCTCTGGATATGTTGGCAGTAAATACGGTCATCGGACTATCCGAATACGTGCGTACCCGGTACCACATTTCTACCGATTTACAAGACATGGTTGGCTTCTAGCAAAGCACCGTGCCTACCCAATTTTCCATAAATATATTCAACATGGAATATACATAATCTTTATCAGGCGTAGTATACACGTATTGCGTATTACGATCCAGTATCGGATGTCACATGCAAGGCCTGGGGCTGAAATTGTGTTTGCCCCGTACGAAGCATATATCAGATAACAAGCAACTAGTCTCTTTAATCGGATAATCATGACCTTGTCATATTATCCTGATTGTTGCAGCATAAGAGAGTACCAGTTCTGTATCCATGCGTGATTATCATCTCCATATGACTGAAGTGATACTTCCATCTTGACATCACACCCAATACACTACGATTCCAGTATACCCAGAAGAGGCGTACACAGAACCTGTTAAAGCCCTGGATGACCAAACCAAAGTATACTAATTGTCGCAAGTACTAGCGATGCAAGTCTCAGGTTAAGACCAAATACACATACCCTGATTCAGATTCCCATAGACACATAGTCATACTACCAATGGGATTCCGATGGGTCTATCCAGAGCGAACCTGTTTCCGTACCATCGGTAAACAGAACCTCCTATTACACTTGCATGAGTAACCAATACCCAAATATACGAGAACTATGTTGTTACGCTTCCATAACACACATAAGTGTAATACTAGTCTATTCCGCATTATCGATGTCCAGTCTCGATAATACTACGACTAGGGATATTTAATGATTAAACCTTATGTGGATTAATATTGTCTCATATCTTATTAGTCCGGTACTAATCATATGGACTTTTATCATTTATATATCCCAGTAATCCAATTACAAATGATAAAAGAGCAATTTCCTTTGTCACATAGTTAATTTGTACAACAACACCATGTTATGTACAAATAGTGATACTATGGGTCATAATTGTCCAACAATCTCCCACTGGCCTATAGCCAATCACTCAAGTGTTCTACACCTGAACTATGTACGGGTCGCTCAAACTTCTGCTGAGAAACAGCTTTCGTCAGCGGATTTGCAAGGTTTTCATCTGATGCGATTTATTTGATCATCACATCGCCACGATGTATGATCTTACGAATCAGATGAAATGGTTGAAGTACATACTTGGATCGTTGATGAGACCGTTAATTCTTTAGCCTGTGCTGTAGCCTAGCTCAGCTGCTAACAGAACTACACATAATCTAATTAGGATTATATAGATCCAAAATGCTTCTTTTGCTACCTCAGCTGCATCAATATTCCGCTTTTGTTGTTTATTCGGCAATAGTATCTTGCTTGGAAGATTTCCAACTCACTATTCCGTTATTCAAACTATATAGTACCCTTATTACGACTGATGTGGTTTTTTGTCGGTTGGAAACTTGCAGCGGTGAACCCACCCAGTCACCTCAAGTTCTCATTCTCCATAGTTAAGAAAGTATCCTTAGTTCGTCTAAGATACTTAAGGATGTTCTTAACATCAATCCAGTGACCATCACTGGATTGGCCCGATTGTGACTCCATATGGTCAAAACATATGAGACACTAGGTCGCGTACATCTTTCAATGTACGAGTTCTCGGAGAGTGCCAACAACTTTTAGATCTATCCCAGTAGATCCTTATTCCTAGAATAAAGGTTGCCTCTCCCAAGTATTCCATGAAGAATTTTCATGAAAGCCAAGCTTTCACCGATTATATTATGGGAATGTCATTTCCAAGAAATGATATGTCATCATTATATAGGACAATCATTGTCAGTGCGCTCCCACTAACCTTCTTATATACACAAGAATCATCTTTGTTTTGAATTAAATCATATACCATTATGATTACATCAAAACGCTAGTTCCAAGAATTCAATGCTTGCTTCAATCCATACATGGATCGATTTAACTTGCAAACCTTGTTTGCATGTTTTGGTACGACAAAACCGTCAGCTTGTTGTATAAAACATCCCCAAAAAGGTTTCCGTTTAAGGAAATCGGTTTGACGTTCAGCTGTCATATTTCATAAATGAAACATGCAGTATTAGCAAGCATTATCCGAATGGATTTAATCATGGCAACGTGTAAGAGGTTTTGTCGTAATCGACACAATGTTGATAACGATACATTTTCGCTACAAGCCTAGCTT
>SKCR01051993.1:0-30803 GCA_019454045.1 Zanthoxylum bungeanum | reverse complement strand
GTAATGGTTTGGTGTCTTCCTTCACTCACTACCTTTTTATAAGGAAAAGCTGTGAAGACACCTAGATAATCATCTACTCGTAGCATATTGTGATGGACTAATTTGGAGGACTCATTGTTTATTCCTGACACCAAGCGATAAGAGCCTAAGAGGCTTGGGTACTTAAGAGAGCCTCGCTCCACCCTCCCTCTGGGGAATCTAAAGCGGGAAATCCATTTGATAGTCAGTCACACACCATAGCTCATTGGCACGTACCTTAGTGTATAAAAAAAGGTGCACTCACTTGGTCGCTAGGACCCTTGAGTGGGGAGACCTAGTTGTGGGTAATCCTTCGTCAGCGAGAGCCTTTGTCCACACCCCCGTAAACCCGCATGTGAACTTAGTCGTAGAACTAATAAGAATTATTTACTTGTGCTTGTGTTTGGGAACATGGTCGTTTGGATCCATTTGGACCTTTTGTCATTAGGTATGGGCTTGTTGGGCCATTTAAACTGGGACAAGAACATATCTTATGATGATTGGGCCAAAATCTTCTAAAACGCCAATGGGTCATTATATGCTTGTGTTTGGGAACATTGTTGTTTGGATCCATTCGGACCTTTTGTCATGAGGTATGGGCTTGCTGGGCCATTTAAACTGGGACAAGAACGTATCTTATGATGAATGGGCCAAAAGCTTCTAAAACGCCAATGGGCCATTATATGTTTGTGTTTAGGAACATTATCATTTGGATACGGTTGGACTTCTTGCCAAGAGATGTGAACTTGTTGGGCCATTTAAACTGGGACGAGTTCACTCCTATGACAGTTAGCCCAAAAGCTTCTAAAATGATGATGGGCCGATTTGTGTGAAAATTTTAATGAGTTGATATATTCCTTATATCGCATGTATCTCATGCACCTCATGCATACATGCATCATGCTAACCCTTAGTTTATTCCTCCTAGTTTATTTGATCCTGCATTTTTTATATAGACATTGATTTAGTCTACATGTTTGAACCATTTTCTTAAATGATAATAAAGACGTTCATTTTGCTGAATATCTTTTGCAATATGAGTATATTTGAGAAAAGCATTCAACATTGGTACTATGAAATTCAGTGATGTTTAGAACACGGGGAATCCTCGGAATAAGCAATCAGAAAAGATAAGATAGCCATTCAGAAATTGGGAAATGGGGGCAGTGAAAATATCAAACTTGGAAGGGAATTAGTTCACCGAGCCGATCAACGTAGACAGATTGAAGCAGTGGCTTGCCTGAGGAAAAGAAGACTGAGCAGTCACCAAGAGAATTGGCAGAAGACCTAACCCGACGGGATAAGAACATTCATGCATGCATACACGTAACACATTTTGCATCCGTTTGTGTTTGTTTTGTTTTGTGTTCACAGGTTTTGAAGAAGAAAAGAGAAAGCAGCAAAGAACAAGCTAATCAGAAATGGTGAAAAGCACAGTATCAGATTCGGGTAATAATCCTAGGGTTGAGGCCCATTTGAGTTGAGTTTTGGGTATGACACTCTAGGGGCGAGGCCCACATTAGCATCAACATCAGTCTTGCCGGGTATGGCACTATGGGGACGAGGCCCACATTAGTTTCAGTATCAGTCTTGCCGGGTATGGCAATCTGGGGGCAAGGCCCACGTCATTATCAGTAGCAGCCTTGTCGGGTATGGCAATCTGGGGGCGAGGCCCCACATCATTATCAGTATCAGTCTTGTCGGGTATGGCAATCTGGGGGCGAGGCCCCACATCATTATCAGTATCAGTCTTGCCGGGTATGACAATCTAGGGGCGAGGCCCACGTCATTATCAGTAGCTTGGGGACGAGTCCCAGGGTTGAGGCCCATATCAGTATCAGTCTAGGGGCGAGGCCCACCTCAGTACCAGTTTGGGGGGCGAGGCCCCACATCAGTATCAGTTTTGGGGCGAGGCCCCACATCAGTTCGGGAACAAAGCCCACAGTCAGCTCAGATCAGGGATAAAACCCACATTCAGTACAGTTCGGGAACAAAGCCCACAGTCAGCTCAGATCAGGGATAAAGCGCACATTCAGTTCAGTTCGGGAACAAAGCCCACAATCAGCTCAGATCAGGGAATAAAGCCCACATTCAATGCAATTCAGGAACAAAGCCCACAGTCAGCTCATATCAGGGATAAAGCCCACATTCAGTACAATTCAGGAACAAAGCCCACAGTCAGCTCAGTTCGGGGATAAAGCCCACATTCAGTACAATTCAGGAACAAAGCCCACAGTCAGCTCAGTTCGGGGATAAAGCCCACATTCAGTACAATTCAGGAACAAAGCCCACAGTCAGCTCAGATCGGGGATAAAGCCCACATTCAGTACAATTCAGGAACAAAGTCCACAGTCAGCTCAGATCGGGGATAAAGCCCACACTCAGCACAGTTCGGGAATACAGCCCAGGAGAATAAAGCTCTCTCTCAGCACGGTTCGAGAATACAGCCCAGGGGAATAAAGCCATCTCTCAACACAGTTCGGGAATACAGCCCAGAGGAATAAAGCTCTCTCTCAGCACAGTTCGGGAACAAGGTCCAGGGGAATAAAGCTATATCTTAACACAGTTCGGGAACAAGGCCCAAGAGAATAAAGCTCTATCTTAACACAGTTCAGGAACAAGGCCCAGGGGAATAAAGTCCTATCTTAACACAGCTCGGGAATAAAGCCTAGGGGAATAAAGCCCATTTTCAAACTAGTTCGGGAACAAGGCCCAGGGGAATAAATCCATATCTCTACACAGTTCAGGAACAAAGCCTAAAGGAATAAAGGCCACTTTCAAAACAGCTCAGGAATAAAGCCCAGGGGAATAAAGCTATCTCTCAACGCAATTTGGGAACAAAGCCCAAAGGTCAAAGCATCTCAGGATAACAAGTAACTTAAGCAACAGCTGGCGAGCCAGGTAAGTAAAAAAAATGCATGCATAACTTTGATATGATTGTCATTGTCACACACTGCACAAGTCCCATCAAAGTGGGGGCGACTGTAGGCATTGCATTTTTGCACAAGTCCCATCATTGGAGACACTACCTTTTTAGTCGAGGAAGTTGCGGGAAACGGTCGTCGGAAGGGAATCAGTATTTCGTTAAATTTTATTCGCTTGTTTAGCTCCAGGCTCACTTGTTGGACCTCCGTTTTAAAACACACCCTTAGCCCAAACCCCATAAGACACACACCAAGCCCATCTCACCTAAGCCCAATCCAAAAAATAATTAAAACATTTAAAAATACATGTCACAAATAAATTAAAATCCAATTAAACGAAATCAAATTAAAATCCAATTTAAATTAAAACAATTAAATTAAATTAAATTAATTCCTAAATTAAATAAAGTAAATTCCTAATCTAAAAAAATTACATACCAAATTAATAAATCACTCCCTTAATTTAAGATATTCCACCACCAATACAATTATTCTTTCCCTTTTTAAACTAATCCATCCCTAATTGATTTCTTTCCTTATTCAAACAAATCCATGCAAACCCTAATACCTTCACTCTCTCTATATAAACAGGACACAACTTCAACCCTTGCTCCTATCTCATTCACGGCCAAAAAGAAAAACAAAACAAAAACTCATCAACCCTAAATAAACAAGATCAACACCTCTAGCAGCCCTGCCCAATTCAACAAATCACGTCCTCACACACATAGCCATCGTCCAGACCTTCACGAATAAGTCCTGCCCCTAACCTTCATCAGCTCCATTTCACGTCCAGCCCTCATCACTCACGCCTTTAGCCATCCCTCCAAAAAACTTCACAAATCCACTTGCACATGTCACCATAACAACGTAGCAACTCCACTCAACCTCAACGAAACCTACGCATAACACATCCCTACGCCACCATCACGTCTCTCTCCTCTCAAGCCACGTACCTACTCACGTAACCACTCAACCCATGCCACAAACCCCCTTCACGTGAAGCAACAAATAACCAAATCAGCCTTCATCAAACTGACCAAATAAGCCAACTAAGCAGCCTAAAAACAGTCCACTACACACCGAAACCAGTCCCAAACTACCTCACGTAACAGCCCCATGCACGCATCAGCCATAGCATTTTCTCAGCCGCATAATACCCTTACATACTTCACCTAAATTGTCCAGAATTCTGCCATGAAAAACAGTCTCAAAACCTCACAAAACAGTCCCCAAACAGTAGCCTAAAACACCAAAAACAGTGACCAAAATACAGCAGCAAAACAAGAGCAAAATATGGTCAAAATAGTAGCTTGAGCAGCGAAACAACGAAGAAAGACGTAGACCAGTGAACCAGAAAAGTTGCGGAGTGATAGCCCTTCCGACGGACTTGTAACGCGCTTCCGAAAGTCGACATAAAAGGTTAGACCTGAGGGTATTTTTCACATCCATTTTCATTCATATTTTTTTTGTTTACTGAGTTTCGTTTGCATGATTATTGTGGAGTGATGCATGTTGTGGCCCTTGAATAGATAGAAAATGCATGTATTGTGAAATGATGTATGTTGTGGCCCTTGAATAACATGAAAAATGTGTCGCCTCTCGTGGTATATAGGATGGAAACCCGGACATAAATTTCATAGCCGATTCTGAATAGACAGTAGTATGATCTGTACTCGGGATAAAACTCCACGTACCACTTGAGCAAACGACGCATATTTTGTTTTATGTTGTTTTGATTCGTTTATTATCCGCTATTTAAATTCTGCATGTTATTTGTTTGAGTATGATGAGGTAAAACACATGGGATTAATAAGTGCGATTAAAGGTCCTCTATTTCGAGGGGTTAAAATCCTTTACCACGATGCTTCACCGCGTTGGATGACGTATATTCGGTTGAATGTGAGATGTGTTCAATCGGGTATACGAAGTCCGATATCGTTGTTTTTTTATCTCTTATATGCATTGTGTTATTAGCGCATGGGCTTAGTAAGTGCGATTAAAGGTCCTCTATTTCGAGGGGTTAAAATCCTTTACCATTATGTTTTTACCGCGCCGGATGACGTATATTCGGTTGAATGTGAGATGTGTTCAATCGGGTATACGAAGTCAGATATTGTTGTTTTTTTATCTTTATATGCATTGTGTTATTAGCGCATGTGCTTAGTAATTGCGATTAAAGGTCCTCTATTCGAGGGGTTTAAATCCTTTACCACGATGCTTTGCCGCGCCGGATGATGTATATTCGGTTGAATGTGAGATGTGTTCAATCGGGTATACGAAGTCCGATATTGTTGTCTTTATGTTTATATGCATTATGTTATTAGCGCATGGGCTTAGTAAGTCGGATTAAAGGTCCTCCATTCCGAGAGGTTAAAATCCTTTACCACGATGCTTCACCGCGCCGGATGACATATATTCAGTTGAATGTAAGATGTGTTCAATCGGGTATACAAAGTCTGATATTGTTGTCTTTTATGTTTATATGCATTATGTTATTAGCGGATGGGCTTAGTAAGTCGGATTAAAGGTCCTCCATGTCGAGGGGTTAAAATCCCTTACCACGATGCTTTGCCGCGCCTTTTAGCTCGTTATTATTTATTAGGTGTCATCTATTCATCCGTTCATGTATGTGTCATGTTGTTTACTGCATTTTGGAGGTCACTGTTGTAACCCCGTTCGAACGCGTTTCAGAACGCCGCACGAACGCATGTTTTCTGTCTCAGTTCGTTCCAACGAGTTTATGAACGCTACTCGAACGCGAACCTTCTATTTTCCATTCGAACGCGGCGACGAACGCCGCACGAACGCCCACGGTAAACAAGCCCTCTTCCATCACATCGCATGTATGGTTACTCATTTTGTCATTTACCTTTTTGATTGTTCATGTTCTCACAGTTAGTCATTTATTGTGTTCACAAGATCACATATTTGTTTCTATGATGCATGTTTACACGATAGTTTTCTACTCATGCTTTCGCATTCATCCATTCAACATGTTCATGAAGTTGTATGCTTGCCGTGTTTCAATTTATCTTTATGCATGCAAATTCGGACATAGATTATATGCAAATAGGTTGTATGCAAATTTGGACATAGATTATATGCAAATAGGTTGTATGCAAATATGAAAATGTGTTACATGTGAACTTAGATGAACTTTTGATTTATGCATATGAAATAGAATACCATTGGGAATGTATGTTGCTAGATTCGATTAAATTATTGCACAAATCACATCATTACAAGTGGCATTAGTAAGAGACCATTCGAACCAATGGTTTGAGGTCTTCCCTTGCGAGGGGTGAGTGCGGCCTTAAATCTTTGTCACGGTTCACACTGGGTGGCGACTCCATTATTCTTCGGTTTAGTCCCCCACGGGCTACTCCGTACTCCCAACCGGACCGTGAGCCCGGAACAGCATGCGTCGCCCAGTGTCTGTGTCCCACATACCCCCATATGGGGAAATGTCATAAACTATATTTATGACCATTCTACAACTATAAGGGAATCTTAGGAACAGACTTAGATGAAACTACATTAAGGATATACAATGTTGTTTGTAATGCATATCCAATGAATGAACTAGGCAGTGAACTGTAACTAAACATAGATTTTATCATGTCTAGTAGGGTCCAATTTATCTTCTCTCCAACACCATTTTATTGGGGTATTCAAAGTGTATTGAGCTAGGATACTATCCCATGCTCAACCAGAATTCATCGAAATCAATATCAAGGTATTCTTCTCCATGATCTGATCTGATCGTAGAGTTTTGATTTTTTTTACCTAATTGGTTCTTAACCTCAGCACGAGACTCTTTGAACTTTTCAAAGGTATCTGACTTGTGCTGCATTAGGTAAACGTACCAATATCTTGAATAAAGATCAATGAATGTGAGGAAATATTCATAACTACCACTGGCTCTTATATATTCATAACTACCTCTGGCTCTTACATTCATCGGTCCGCAAATGTCCGAATGTACTAACTGAAGTGGTTAACTATCTCTTATTGCTTTTCCAGTAAAAATATCTCTTGCTATCATTCTTTCTCTAGACAAGATTCGCAGACTATTAACGATGAGGAACTCACTTGGATGATGAGGCGAAGCAAACCTCAAGCAATGGATAGAATCTCAAGAACTGCGAATTTGATTTTGTAGGAACAAAATCCTTCCAAGGCCACAAAGAAGACTCACAAAGAACTTGTCTTTGAGAACCCTTAAAATGATACCTTGTAGTGTTCTGCTAGCACAGAGATGCCACTAAGGTTGTCAAGCCTTAGAAAAGTCGAAGCTTGAATAAAGAGGAATCCTTCCCTTAAGCTTGAAATTCGGCCACAACCATTTTCTTAGAAGAAGATTAGAAATTGTGTATATGTTATTGAAGAATTTAATTGTAACACCCCGCAAAGGGGCAAGATGCTATCAGAATGAGAGGATTAACCCATCTCCATAAGCCTCCAAATTTACAAAAAATTGGACATGATGTATCCTAAAACTGGACAATCTGGACCACAGTCCAGCATCAAAGAAAAACCTAAGGAAAATATCAAACATACAAAAGGACCTCAGGGTCACACAAAACATATCAAAATCAACACTTAAAGGATTCGTGCCCACATCATCCATCAACACTTAAAGGTTCTATGCCCATAACATCATAAGCAATCAAAATTTTTACATACTAAATACAAACAGCGTGCTCAGCACGACAAAAACATATTAATCAAAAAATTAAAGCACTAAAACTTTCCCTGACACTTGCGAGGACGAGTGACGACTTGAGTGATGCCGTGTCCCGAGAATAGCTTCCAAATCTGATGTGGTTGACTTGTCTGTAGCCAACCTATAAAACTAGAAACTGATTTGGTGTGAGTTATAAAACTCAGTAAGTAACCACGCTCATACTACAAGTAACCATACAAGTTAAACACATCAGAATATTTTAAGAATTACTAAGTTATTACATGTTCAGAATTATCAAATTTTTTTATCCTTTACATTTTACCCATGTCAAATTCTCAAATCTATATATTTACATATATGCCAGTCTATTAGCCAAACATCTAAAGCACACAAGGCATCAATTCAAATATCACAGAGTATGTCATTTTACATCGAAAACATTTCCATCATATGAGACGTGGAGTCAAATTTTTTATATTTATTACGATTAAACATCTTTGAAATATCATCAAATTGATAAAACACACATACTTTCTTCAATTCAAAATATTTTTCAATTCAATGCAAACTTTCTTCAATTCCAAAAGCCTTACGATAACTTCACATTCGTGATTCTTATGCATTCACAAATATCATAACTCACTTCTCATACATTCATGCAAAGATAATTCCAGAATTCTCACTTTGAGACACGTCTGATACCAGAAGCTTGAAAACACCATCAGTCTCTTTTATAATATAAGTACATATAATAACATATTTTATAACATCTTATACTCACACTAGTTCTCAAGTCATTCATTCATTCATTCCATGAAAGCATGCACAGTCCATGCATTGTTGGGGGGTTTGGGCGAAGGCCGCAGCGGAAGCGCTATTCGGGAGAAATCGTAATTTTAAAACTTATAAAATTACCGAACAAATTATTCAATATCTAAAATGAATAATTTATTCATATTTCACCTAAAAAAAATTTATTCGATATCAAATAACGACATAAATAATAAAGAAACGTCGCGAAGCTTTTACGAAAAAGTTTTTCCTTAAAATGATGCAAAATACATTTTTGACCGAATCGACCACCAAAACTTATGGGGACCACCCAGGTCAGCCCCAATAGTGTTAAGGTAGTTCAGGAATTCCCGAACAGTGAAAAATTCACTGTTTGGATAACCGTCACCCGGTTGGCTCAAAAGTCACCGGTTGGTAACGCCGTTTTTGGTCGTTTTCGTTTATTTCAACTCCAAAACACTTTCCGGTAATTGTTCCAACTCCCAAAACACATCTAATACATTAATATGACATCAAATACATCAACATAAACACTGATTTTTCCAGATCTGATCAGAGCACAAATATATCAATTTTCATGCTTTAAATCCAATTTTTTAAGATTAATCCAATTAATCTAAACACCAATCAAAGTCACCACATATGAACCACCCAAGAATAATTATAGGCATTACAAGAGTGGTCATAACACTCTAATATGGCAACATATCATCAAATGAATAAATTCGACAATAATTACACTAATTTCATTCAAATCATTCACGCATGCTTCATTATCTTCTAATTAATCCACAAAACAAAAGCCCCAAATTTAAGAAACAAGGGAACCCTAGAACCATTCTAACAATTCAGGAAAACAAGAAACAAATTTCCAAGCTCAAGAAGATTAAGGATTACCTTTTAATCTCCAATTTCCAAAGCCTTTTTCTTGAATTTTCCTTTGTTTTCTCCATGATTTGATCAAAAAAACCCTAGGGCCTTTTCTCTCTCAAGTTTCGGCTATGGTGGTGGAAGAAGAAAGAGAAGAAAAATTTTCCCCTTTTGAAGAAGCAATGACCGACTCAAGGGGGGCTAAAATGGTCATTTTGTGATTTAAATCAATTAAATCATAATAAGCTTTAATGTTATACAATCAAAATTGCACACATTAAGTTTAGTTAAAATTGCCATTTGTTCCAATAATAATTAGACATATTTCATAACAGTTATGAAAAAGTTTATCAATTAATTATTCAAATATTCAAATATTCAAATATCTAAATAATTAATAATATATAATATTATAATAAATAAAAAATACAAATATTTATGGCATGTGTCAAAAACTTATTTGACGATTAATTAATGGTATCTAATCAAATTATGTATCAAATACAAATACACAATAATTATTAAATGACCAAAATCCCCTAACGCATGTTTATCATTTAACCATTTAAACGATTCGAATTAACTCATTTAATTCGATGAAGTATTATGAATAATCTGTATTATTCATATCGCGTTGCCCAAGTGCTCAACGAGTACACTTCATATTGTGGGACTCTCCAAGTTTAGGTTTATCCGTTACCGAATCCAATTTCGTGTCCATAATGTTGGACAATTATGACCCATAGTGTCACTATTTGTACAGATCATGGTGTTGTTGTACAAATTAACTATGTGACAAGGAGATTGCACTCTTATCATTTGTGATTAGATCACCTAGGTGTATAAATGATAGGAGGTCCCTATGATTAGTTCCTGGATTGAGATGATATGAGACAGTATCAGTCCTCGAAGGATTAATCATTAAATATCCTTAGTCGTAGTATTATCGAGACTGGACATCGATAATGCGGAATAGACTAGTATTACACTTGTGCGTGTTATGTGAGATCATAACGGCATAGTTCTCATATATTTGGGGATAGGATACTCATGCAAGTGTAATAGGAGGTTGTGTTTTACCGATAGTACGGAAACAGCTTCGCTCTGGATAGACCCCTCGGAATTCCATTGGTAGTATGACTATGTGTCTATGGAAGTTCGAAATCAGGGTAGGGCTTTAACCGGTTCTGTGTACGCCTCTGGTGGGTATATTGAGAATCGTAGTGTATTGGGTGTGATGTCAAGACGGAAGTATCACTCCAGTCATAGTGGAGATGATGTCACGTAGGATACGGAACTAGTGCTCTTAAGTACTGCAGTCATCGGGATGATATAACTAGGTCATGTTCATCCGATTATAGAGACTAGTTACTAGACATCCGACATGTGCTTCGTACGGGGCAGACACATTCCAGCCCCAGGCCTAGCACGTGACATTCGATACTGGATCGCAATACGCAATACTACGTATACTACGCCTGACATAGATTTTATATTCCAGTAAGAATATTTCTGGAGAATTGGGTAGGCACGATACTTTGCTAGAAGCCAACCATGTCTTGTAAATTGGTAAGCACGTCGTACGAGGTACGCACGTATTCGGATAATCCGATGACTGTATTTACTGCCAACATATCCAGGGATCTCTTGGGTCGCTTCCCAAAGATTCACCGATGACAGTTGATTTAATTAGAATTAATCTGGGATTAATTAAGAGAGATAATTAATCTTGGATTAATTAGAGAGAGAAAATTAATCTGGGATTAATTGAGGTATTATTTAATCTGGGATTAAGTGTGTTCGGAAGAGAGAGAACAAGATTAATTTGAATTAATCGGTAAAATAAATTAATAGTTAAATTTGATTTTTCTTTTATTTATTCATATGGGCTAAAATTAATATATTGGATATATTAATATGAATTGGATTTCATTACGGAATTAAAGTCGGACTTTAATACGAACGAACGAATTAATTTAGAATTAATTCATAAACGACATTCGTAATATATTTGCGAGGCATCGTTATTTAATTGAATTAGATTTAATTATTTAGCGACGAAAGTTCGTTTAATTGGATTAAACGGAACTGAGCCACGGCAAATTTTCGTAGAGACATTTGAATTTTGAATTCAAATGTGGGGCCCACTTCACATGTGGTAGTTGGGAGGTAGTTGGCATTTATGCCAAGCCACCCCCATCCAACTACCTTGGAATGGTTTTGGTGAAACCATTTACCCAACTACCTTGTTTAGGTAAAAGGGTAAATTGGTTTTACCTAAAACTCTTCTCTCTCTCTTCACTTGAGTATGCATCACACAAAACACACTTGGAACAAAATGGAAACCCTAATACTCTCTCAAATGGGCGTGAATGCCTTCATTTCTTCTCTTTGATTTTGTTGCAATTTCAAAGGAGCTAGCACTTCATGGAATCAACTAAGGTGATAGGGAAACAACTTCAAAAGCTTGGAATCAACAAGGAAGGATCTTCGAGATCTTCAACTCAAAGCTTGGAATCAACAAAGGAAGCATCTTGGATCTTGGATCTTCTTCTCAAATTTTCAAATAGAAAAAAAAGTAAAAAAATGTAAGTAATTCCGCAACTTATTTTGATTTATGAACATGTTTTCATGCTTATTAGATCCTTGGCATGTTCTAGGAACACTAACAATGATATCAGAGCCAATTTTAAGCATGAAAATTTTAGGGTTCATGAGACTGAAATTTGGGGCTTTTGTGTTTTGAGCATGATTTTTTCTAATTGATGCTTTGAGCATGCTTAGAATATGATAACTTAGAGTTATGCATGATTAGATTTGAAACAAATCAAAAGAATCAAAAGTTAAAAAATTCTTAGCTTGGCCGAATTCTACTGGGCAGTGCACTGCAGTTTTTTTTGTTTTTTGTAACATGAAATAATGTGTTTTAATGCATGTTTAAATGTTGATTGTTGGTTTGATTGGATTAGAATCAAAGTCAATAATTTTATGTTATAATCAAAGAGCATGTTGAGCATGAAATGATGAATTTATGATTCAATTTGTGTTGAGCATGAATGATGTTTTTGGCTTCAATTTGTGTTGAGCATGAATTGATGGATTAAGCATGATTAATTAAGTTAATTGGTATTTTGGAAATATTGAGTTTAATTAATTAATCATGGCTAATACACTTTAATTAAAATAATTGTGATATTTAGAATATTATAATTATGTTAATAAGCCTTTAATTATGTATTGGGCTAAAAGTGTGTATTTGGGCTTAATGGGCTTGGTTTGACTAAGTTTGGTTTTGGACTTTTGGATTGGATCCAATTGGGCCCAAAACCAATTCCATAAAGTCCAAATACATCACTTGGCCCTTTAAAGAATTTAATTGGGCCTAATGGGCCTAAATTAATTTGTAGCAATAGGTGATTCCTATTGGGCCTTGGCATTTTGGATTTGATCCATTATGGCCAATGCCCATGCCTTAAGAATTAATTAAAAGCCCATTGGACTTTAATTGAAATGACATTGGATGTTATTGGGCCTTTGAGACCCATTAAGATTGGATTTGGAATCCAAGTCTTTAAGGCTTATAAGTAAGTGTAAATATTTAATTTGGAATTAAATTTGGAATTAGTATTGAATACAAATAAATCGGATTTAAAGTTGTAGTTCAATATAATTCAAGAATACTTACTTTGAGTATTTATTCTTAAACGAGTTTGACTCACGCAAATCAAATCGTTGTATGAATATTGTATGGTCATTAATTCAAAGATTGATTAATTGGATTAGATTGATTGAATGACATGATTTGTATGAATACATGAATGTATTGCATGGATAATGTATATCAGATGGATATTAGAAGGGCGAGGGCAATTTTGGAAATTGTATAAATTTAGAATTTATTTAAATTGGACCTACGTGTCCAGCCTTTTATCTCCTTTCTCATTGTATTCTCTTTCACCTATTCCCCTCAATGTAAATGAGGTTTCTTTATTGTATTTTGTAATTGGGTAGAAGTTAGAATAGTTCTAGCTGGGGAGAGGAAATGAAGTGATTTGTTCTAGGAACAATTTGTGACATATCCATCCGTAAATCATTATTAATTTATTTATTTATACGTGCTTTATTATGTATTTAGAATGCATGTTTAAGGGTGTATGATGATGAGACCTTAACAAAGATAATAAATTGGTTGCCAATTTGCACACAAAAAAACCCTCAAAACATATTAAGCGTTTTTCCTTCCGTTGAGTGATTCTTACTCAAGATCCAAAGTTGGCATTGGTTTGTTGGCCAAAGTCAAGACCTTTGTCAATTGCGGATGTGTTTGAATCATGAGAGTTTTGTTCCATCATCGGTGTCTTGTCCAAGTCGTGATTTGTTGGCCAAAGTCAAGATCACTTCTTGTCCATCGACATTGATTACCAAGCTTTCCATGTCAATGGGTTCCGCTTAACTGGGATCATTAAGTTTGTTGTTGCCAAAGCCAAGGCTTAGTTGATTCAGAGGAAAAAGGTTAGGTAATATTTGATATATTGGCATATATAAGATATATTTCGGACTTGGATGTCCACCTACTAGATCTAGGAATTGGATGAGTTCCAATTGATCTTAGAGATCTACCTAGTTAAGTATCATACTTTGTTGGCCAAAGTCAAGATTGTGTGTTATTTAACGGGATCCTAGCCCACTAGGAAACCAGGTTTCCCGAGTACTCCACAGAGGGTTAGAGGCTCGCCGAAAAATAGTGGGAGGCAAGTATTTGATTTGCAATATTCGTTTAGTTACTTGCCATACACGCTCAATCAAATATCATTTGTCAAATAAATTATATATTAGTTGGACTAATATTTATGTTGTTTTAATTAAACAGTTGGATTGTATTCAAACTACTTCATTTATAGTGATTATATAATTGGATTATAGTAATCAATATATTGAATTTTTCCTCTCATTTATATTTGATATATAATTGGATTATAGTAATCAATATATTTGGATTTTACTAATCATGTATAATGATTATATAATTGGATTATAGTAATCAATATATATTTGATTTAACCTAATAAAATTGTAATAAGTTTATATATTAGACTATAATCATTACATTAAATTGTACCTGAAATCGTTGATAAAATAGTTGGACTATTAGAATCAATATTAAAATGAAAGATTAATGTTTAAAACATTATCCTAGGGAAAATGTGTTTAAACGACTTTAATTTTCAAATTGGGAATAAATTCAGGATAGTCCTGAAACTAAGAAGTTACTTTATTTGATAAAATAACATCTTAGGCCTAAGCCCAGAGTTAAGCAAATAGTAGAGCATGATCTTTGGAAGATTCATGTGATGATAACTTTAATGCTTAATCCATTATGCTTGCCATAATGACTCCTTAATTTCTTAATCAGAAGTAAGGATTAGATCCTTAAAGTATGATAATGAATTGAAGGATCTTCATAGATCTATTCTTAGATCTTAGAAGTATTGAATTGCAATAAACAACTCTTGGAGAGTTAATGACTATTCTCAAGGAGACCAAAGTCAAAGTTTGCAATAGGGCAAGAAGCGCAAGGCGCACCCTACTTCGATATTCTAGAAGGCCAAGGCTTGGCCAAAGACTTCTGGAATATGAAAAGGGCAAAAGCAAAATCATTATAATCTTCTAGGAAGATAAATGACATATCCCAAGATGTCTGCCTAACTTGTGGCAAATGGGGTCATTGAAGCATGACTGCCGTATGGACAAAGTAGACATGAAGGAATAAAAGACAGGACAAGGTTCTGACTTCAAATATGTTTGTCATAAATATGTTCACTACTAGTATTAAAATTGGAATTTAGATACTTAGTGTGACAGTACTAAGTAATGCATTGATGTACAGAATATGCTGTGAGCAGGATACTGACTTCAGTTGAGATTAATCTGCGAATCAGAAACGGGACGACAGTCGCTGTTTCAACCGTGTAGATACCTAAGTTTAGGAACTACCCTTTGGGTGTGTACTTAAATTAGGAAACTGTTATAATATAACTAGTTTGACTAGAAACATTATCTCTATATCGAGTATAACTCGTTGCGAGTGTGCCTTTATATTCTAGAACACTAAAGTGTTTTATTATATAAAGATGATGTATAGATAAACACATTAGATGTGAATAACAGTATTTATATTTTGAATATAAGTAAATCTCAAACATATAACATGACAAACAAATAGCTCAAACTGATTTGATCAGATGAGACTTATTTGTGGTAGTGTTGTCTGGGACACATTAAACAAGACTCGTATATCCACACTTTTGAAGAGTGGATACTAGGACGGATTTGATTCCACTCAAATAAGTCTATGAATCTATTTTATTAGGTAAAGTACCTAAAATACGTTTTCTTAGTGAAAGTGCAATGAACCACCGATCTGTTAGCCCTATTCATAGTGAAGCAAGTGGGCCCATGTCTAGCTAGGCTAGAGGTGGATATGAATGTTTCATGACCTTACCGATGTGCATCACGTTATGGTTAATTTTTCTTTTGTAACATAAATCAGAAAAGAAACTTTTAGAGTTTCGACAGGAAATAGATGAACAGATCGGCTAAAGTATTAAAACAACACGGTTTGACCATGATGAAATACTTAAGCAGTAAGCAGTTTCTCATATACTGAAGAGTATAATATATAGTCTTTCAATGAGGACTCCTCCCGGAACACGTCAGTTTGACGGTGTGTCCGAACGGGGAAACCAAATTTTGTTGGACATGATAAGGTTAATCATGAGTCGCTTGAGTGATGGTACCATTTTCCTTTAAAGGGATAAGCATTTAACAGTGCAAACTTATTTTGAATAAGGTTCCATGAAAATCTGTTTGACAGATCTCATATTAGATATGAAACAGGAAAGAAACTGGGTTTCTCACTCCTGAAGATTTGGGATGCTGGGCATATGTTTGGATGATACCAAACAAGAACCCAAATTGGACAAGTGCCAATTGTAGGTTATCCTAGGGAAACCAAAGTATAGTACTTATACATTCACAAGAGAAAAATTTTAATTGTCGCTCGCCATGTTGTATTCCTAAGAGGAATACCGATATGCCGTGGTAAGTGAGAGGATAGTAAAACTCGATGAAAATCGGAGTAGTAGTAATAATACTTCAAAGCACCAAGTCCTTAATGGAAACACAAACAGTTCATCAAGGATGAAACTGTACAAGTAATCTTCTAATACACAAGAACCGTGTAGATTAGAGTGAGTCAGAAAACAACCTGGGGTATGGGTTTCTGATCTCACCTCATAAAGATGTCAATCATATTGAGGTATACCAACTGACTACGTATGAGGAAGGATACAAGGTATCGACTCCCTAATTGTGACAAGTGTCATGAATCCGAAATGGATTCCATGTATATCAATTATGTTTGGACACTAGTTGTTGTACCGCAAGGCATTGTGCCTAATGGTACTATATAGGTCTTCAAGGAAGACATACGTGGATGGCAGCATACCAACGTACTAAGCTGGGCTTGTAGCGGAAAGGTATCGTTATCAACATTGTGTTGATTACAACGAGATCTTTTACCGTTGCCACGTTAAATCCATTTGGATAATGCTTACTGATGCTACATGTTTCAATTATGAAATATGGCAGCTGAGAACGGAAAATCTCTTTCCTGAAAAGGAAACCTTTTTGGAGGATGTTGTACATCCTGACGGTTTTGTCGTACCAAAACTAGCAAACAAGGTTTGCAGGTTATTCGATCCATGTATGGATTGAAGTAAGCATTGGGTTCTTGGAACTATCGTTTTGATGTAATCATAATGATGTATGATTTGATTCAAAACGAATATGATTCTTGTGTATATAAAGAGGTTAGTGGGAGCGCACTGACAATGATGTCCTAATTAATGATGATATGTCATTTCTTGGAAATGATATTCCCATATTACGATCGGTGAAAGCTTGGCTTTCATTAAAATTCTCCGTAGAATTCTTGGGAGTAACAACCTTATTCTAGGAATAAAGATCTACTGAGTTAGATCTAGAGGTTATTGACACTCTGCGAGAACTCATACATTGAAAAATGTACGCAACCTGGTGTCTCATATGCTTTGAGCATATGGATTCACAAACAGGTCAATCCAAGTGATAGTCACTGGATTGATATTAAGAACATCCGTTAGTATCTTAGAGAACTAAGGATGATGTCTTAATCTATGGAGAATGAGAAGTTGAAGTGACTGGGATCACAGCGGCAAGTTTCCTAACTGATAAAAATGACTTTAAGTCGCTAAACGGTACTATACAGTTTGAATAACGGTACAGTAAGCTGGAAATCTTCCAAGCAAGATGCTGTTACAGAATAAACAACAAATGCGGGTTATTGCTGCTGCTGAGGCAGCAAAATAGAAGCCATTTGGGTCGACGATAAATCAATTAGATAGATATTAGTTCTGTTAGCAGCTGAGCTAGGCGTCAGCATAAGCTAAAGAATTAATGGCCTCTCAACGATTCCAGATATATATACTTCGACTATTCATCTGATTCGTTCGGATCATACATCATGGTGATGTGATGATCGAATTGAATTCATCAGACGATCATACAAATCTGCTGATGAAAGCCTTTCCTCAGTAGTTTGAGCGAACCGTACATAGTTCGGGTGTATGACACTCGAGTTACTGGCTATAGGCCAAGTGGGAGATTGTTGGACAATTACGACCCATAGCGTCACTATTTGTACAGATCATGGTGTTGTTGTACAAATTAACTATGTGACAAGGAGATTTCACACTCTTATTCATTTGTGATTAGATCACCTAGATGTATAAATGATAGGAGGTCCCTATGATTAGTTCCTGGATTGAGATGATATGAGACAATATCAGTCCTCGAAGGATTAATCATTAAAATATCCCTAGTCGTAGTATTATCGAGACTGGACATCGATAATGAGGAATAGACTAGTATTACACTTGTGCGTGTTATGTGAGATCATAACGGCATAGTTCTCATATTTTGGGTATAGGATACTCATGCAAGTGTAATAGGAGGTTGTGTTTTACCGATGGTACGGAAACAGCTTCGCTCTGGATAGACCCCTCGGAATTCCATTGGTAGTATGACTATGTGTCTATGGAAGTCCGAAATCAGGGTAGGTGTATTTGGTCTTAACTTGAGACTTGCCACCGCTAATACTTGCGACAATCGGTATGCTTTAGTTTTGGTCGTCCAGGGCTTTAACCGGTTCTGTGTACGCCTCTGCTGGGTATATTGAGAATCGTAGTGTATTGGGTGTGATGTCAAGACAGAAGTATCACTCCAGTCATAGTGGAGATGATGTCACGTAGGATACAGAACTAGTGCTCTTAAGTACTGCAGTCATCGGGATGATATAACTAGGTCATGTTCATCCGATTATAGAGACTAGTTACTAGACATCCGACATGTGCTTCGTACGGGCAGACACATTCCATCCAGCCCCAGGCCTAGCACGTGACATTCGATACTGGATCGCAATACGCAATACTACGTATACTACGCCTGACATAGATTTTATATTCCAGTAAGAATATTTCTGGAGAATTGGGTAGGCACGATGCTTTGCTAGAAGCCAACCATGTCTTGTAAATCGGTAAGCACGTCGTACGAGGTACGCACGTATTTGGATAATCCAATGACTGTATTTACTGCCAACATATCCAGGGATCTCTTGGGTCGCTTCCCAAAGATTCACCGATGAAAGTTGATTTAATTAGAATTAATCTGGGATTAATTAAGAGATAATTAATCTGGGATTAATTAGAGAGAGAAAATTAATCTGGGATTAATTGAGTATTATTTAATCTGGATTAAGTGTGTTCGGAGAGAGAGAACAAGATTAATTTGGAATTAATCGGTAAAATAAATTTAATAGTTAAATTTGATTTTTCTATTTATTTATTCGTATGGGCTAAAATAATATATTGGATATATTAATATGAATTGGATTTCATTACGGAATTAAAGTCGGACTTTAATACGAACGAACGAATTATTTAGAATTAATTCATAAATGACATTCGTAATATATTTGCGACGCATCGTTATTTAATTGAATTAGATTTAATTATTTAGCGACGAAAGTTCGTTTAATCGGATTAAACGGAACTGAGCCACGACAAATTTTCGTAGAGACATTTGAATTTTGAATTCAAATGTGGGGCCCACTTCACATGTGGTAGTTGGGAGGGTAGTTGGCATTTATGCCAAGCCACCCACCATCCAACTACCTTGGAATGGTTTTGGTGAAACCATTTACCCAACTACCTTGTTTAGGTAAAAGGGTAAATTGGTTTTACCTAAAACTCTTCTCTCTCTCTTCACTTGAGTATGCATCACACAAAACACACTTGGAACAAAATGGAAACCCTAATACTCTCTCAAATGGGCGTGAATGGCCTTCATTTCTTCTCTTTGATTTTGTTGCAATTTCAAAGGAGCTAGCACTTCATGGAATCAACTAAGGTGATAGGGAAACAACTTCAAAAGCTTGGAATCAACAAAGGAAGGATCTTCGAGATCTTCAACTCAAAGCTTGGAATCAACAAAGGAAGCATCTTGGATCTTCTTCTCAAAATTTTAAAAGCTCAAATCCATTCAATGTAAGTAATTCCGCAACTTATTTTGAATTTATGAACATGTTTTCATGCTTATTAGATCCTTGGCATGTTCTAGGAACACTAACACATAATTCACCCACTCATTAATTATGATGACCACAGATAATCTCGCTAAACTATGCAAGTCGAGGTCATTGCATACGTATAATCCCTCCATCACAGGATATCCATATTATACCTGGGATATAGATAAAAAAAGTCAAATTCTTTTGGTATAATATAGTCGACTTTCAATTTACGATCTCTAAATAACACTCGGAACTGATTTCCGAAGTTATACCACGGTCATGGATTTACTAGATCGTAAACACGTGAGGATGCCTATGTCCTGTACACAGGACTGACGCATCATATTTTGATAGGAACTGGATATCATGAGCTTCATTCCACACCCAACAAACAGACAGAGGTCTGATCATGAATAGATCGGTGATGTGACTGCCATCAAAGTGTGGAGGATAACTCATATATCCCATTGTGGTATCTCAAGTCAAAGGACCACTATGCTCGCTCAACTCGAGAATATTCCTATTGACGTTGGTGTACCATCTATTAGGAAATCTTCAGTGAGTCATTCAGTGTTTATCAAATAAACACCTACATGTCTATACGAGTCTCCCGAGACTCATGGTTCATTGGGATAAACCATCGGAGCATGTCACAATATACGACATGTACTGGTCTCAGCGGATTTTACTAACTGACCCGTGTTAGCAAATCTTGACCTGGAATTTTATTTAAGGATATACATCTTATTGTACGCTTCCCAATGTCAATTACAAACTACGTTGTAACTGCGCACTAGATTGTAAATCCTAGGGTCTTTGTCTAATATACATGTATCACTAAACCAGATTCAGTTTCGATCTAGTCGTAATTGGATAACTAATCGCAATTAGATCGAATATGTGTATAAAAGACAAGAGGTGCTACCATTAGATAAGTAATATTACGGAAAAAAAGAATTGTTCGTATTTATGAATCGGACATAAATACGATCCAAATTGGCACTCTGAGCACCAACCCTAACATGCATATCACGGGACCTATCATACACACAAATATACTCAGATATACATACATTCAACATGCAACTGGCAATGAAGTATACATAACAGTCAAGACATTAAAGAACACACATAACCCAAACAACACAAACATATGTGCTGGCTTACACAAGCAGTGCTCGTATATGACTAATTACCGATTTTAGAATAGGTATGAGATGAATGCAGTCTAAATGGATTCCTAACCAGCTCGGTTACTAAACCACAAAATTATCAATCAATCAAACAAACACACACATGCACACATATCACGTAACATAAACTCATATGATTTCTTTTACATAAGCACACACATGACAAACACTGCTTTATCATCATAATAGTCATACACATACGTATATAAATCAAACATACGAACATATTGTAGGCACTGCATTTTTGCATGTAAGTCTCGATGATGAGCCTCGTGCGGAGGCACTACCTTTTAAGTCACGGAAGTCGCGGGAAACAGACATCGAAAGGGAAAAGTCAAGAATTGACATCTTGTTAGACTTAATTCGCTTGTCTAGCTTCGGGTTTGCTCGTTGGACCTCTGTTTCAAAATTATCCTTGGCCCAAAACCCCCACAAACCACACACCAAGCCCACCAAAAATAGATCAAATTCAAACCCTAAACATAAAGTACCTCACGTCCAAAATCACAAACAAGACAAACCCATTAAATAAACCATGCCCCTCTACACGTGAACACACACACAAATTCAACAAAAACATAAACAAATTCAACAAAGTAAATAAACAATACACAAAAAAACAAAACCTTAAAACAAATATTGCCTCCTAATAAATGGCCTCCCCCCACCAAGTCAAAACACATAAAGCTTTAACCAAGCCAACCCCACGCCATTTAAGCAACCCCACGCCCATTGAAAAACATTTCACATCTCACTTTCAACAATTAATCATCCACCAAACTTCGAAGAAAATAAGCCTCCCAATTAATGACCTTCACCAACAATAGCCTACCCAATTAATGCCCCATCATTTGCCTATAAAAAGAAACACTTAGCTCCTTTGAAACCCCTAGCACATAGACAACACAAGACTCTATTCTCCTCTCTAAGGTGTTCACGCCCAAGCACACGAAAATCCCTCTCCATCACAACCAGCAAACAACTAGCAAACAACCAGCGAACTCCCCCCTGAAGTCACGCAAATCACCTTATGAAATTAGCCTAACCTCACGCACAAATCACCATCTGAAATCAGCCCAACCTCACGTACAAAACAGCCACTGGAACCAACCTTATTCACGCCAAAATAGCCCATTTGATCACCCTCCAAACACGCCCAGCAGCCCCTAAAATCACCCATTCATTCACGCCCAAAATAGCAACAAATCACCCTTCATCCAAGTCCCACATCGCCCAGGAAACTGCTTCTTTGTTCACGCCCAAAACACCAAACACCCCCTCACTCCCTCTAGTCCTACATTGGTCAAGAAACACCCCTCAAAGCCTAGACTACTTCACACCTAAACTCCACTCACATAGCCACTCAACACGCCCTCTGCTGCCTGAACGCCAATCACTATCCACGTAACCCTCAGCTAAGCCACAAACACACGCACGCAAAGCACTCACACTTCTCACAACAATATATAAGCCACCTGCCCCTTAACTCATCAACAAAAGCCTCACGTCACCTGCCCACTCACCAGCCCTCATCCCTCACGTTAAAGCCACCTCAACAGCCCTTGCGCCTAACCACAAAAATCCAGCGCTTGTGCCTAGCCACACACACCGTAAACAGCCCTTGCACCCAGCGATTACCTACGTAGCACGCCCCTTGAAGCCAACAAACTGCCGTGAAAAAGCCCCAATTTACCGAGAAAACTGCCCAGTTTTTACCGTAAATTCTGCCCAGTAAAACCCGTAAAAACTGCATAGTTTTACCGCACATTCTGCCCCATTAACGGTCCAGAATTCGTCCCTAAACTGCACTAGAAACCACACCCGAAAACATAGCGAAACAGTCCCACTTTACCGTAAAACAGTGAGCCAATACCGCGATCAGAATCCGCAGGGAAACGGAGTAAAACAGCAGCCCGAACAGCAAAACAGCGAAGGAAAATGTTGAACCAGTAAACTGGAGGAGTTGCGGAGCATCAACTCTTCCGACGGCCGTGTAACGCACTTCCGAAAGACGACAAAAGAGGTTAGACCTGAGGGCACATTCTTTATTTATTATCCTTTATTTTTATTTATTTTAGAACTTTATTTCAAATGAGTATTGTGGATTGGTGCATGATGTGATTTCCGGATGAAAGAAATATGTGTGCTCTCTTGTGGTATATCGGATGGAAACTCGGACGTAAATTCCGTAGCCGGAACCGAATGGACGGTAGTGCGGTTTGTACTCGGGATACAATGCCGAACATGATTTAGTTTCATCCAACCTTGTATTCGAACATGATTTAGTCTAATAGATTATTTAGCATGATTTAGTCTAGTATGTTGTTTATTTTTAAAGCATGATTATGTTACTTCTTTATGCATGATTTAGTTATTTTCTTTCGCAATAGGAGTTTAATTTATGTTTATGTTTAGGTTGTTATTTATTTTTCATATATGATAATTCAACATGCTCATTGTGTGATATCGTATGTTTGCCGTTATGATAACTAACTTTTAAAGCATGCAAACTTAGATTTAAGCCGTATACGAATTTAGGTGTAGGTTACCTTTTTGCAAATGTATGTTGAGTAGACTTGGTTAAAATTGCACAAATCTGTTCATTACAAGTGACATAAGTAAGAGACCATTCCGAACCCAATGGTTTGAGGTCTTCCCTTGCGAGTGGTGAGTGCGGCCTTAAATCATTTTCCCAGTTCACACTGGTGGCGACTCCATTTTTTTTCTTCGGTTTAGTTCCCCCGTGGGCTACTCCATACTCCCAACTAGGCTGCGAGCCTAGAACATCGTCGTCAATTTCTGTGTTCTACATATATATATTACTTCGAATTCCGATACCGTAGCCTTTTACAGTCCATATGTCCTTTAATTATCGATCAAACATACACCGTTCAGAATTCTTAATTGAAGCATTGATACAATATCTTACCAAATATACATTTCCATTCATATGCGTATCGTATTAATAACATAAATCTATCACTTAGGAAAGACTTAACTCATACCAACTCAACCTCTATTTAGCTAAATCATATGCATTAGTCAACAACAAACTTATTCCAATGACGCACATCTACAAGTCCTATTACAAATTCAGAAATCATAACTTGTTCTCTTTACCAATCTTATATACTCAAATTATCCTTAGTTTACCATCACATACATATACAACTACGTATACCAACGCTTATACACATACTTGTTCATTTATATATACATATACATACTATTACATGCTCATACATTTACATACATCAATAGACATCAACCTCATCAAACCTTTCACTTCATATTATAACATTATAAAAATCCATACTTGTGGTGGTTGATTATATTAACCATACGTAATCTTGAACTCCGTACTCATAACCACCTCTTAACTATCCTCTTTTTAACCTAACATGTCAATTATATATATATTTTTCAAAACGAATTCCCCAATTCAAGTTCTCATTGTTGGAGTTTTAAGGGGGAATATCGGTAATGCATCGGAATCGCGGAAAATCAAAATTTTCCGATTTCAAAACTTTTTCTCTGATCAATTGAATAAAATTATTTATTTAATTATCCAAATATCAAATTCTGAAAAATTAGGGTTATGAACCCTAATTTTTCAATTTCACCAAATTGTCCAATTTTACCAAATCATTAAAATCCAACACTTTAATCCATTCAATACTTCACCAATCTAGCCTCACCACTTTAAAACTACTCTAGAACAATTCTAGGTCACCAAGGAGTGGCTTACCAACTCTAGAATGGCAACTTGATTTTCCAAAAATCAAAAGTAAAGCTTTGAAACCATTTCAAGCTTACTTACATGCACACATCTTTCATTCAAGTTCACAATAACTAAAACACAAAATATAAGTAGAGAGACAACATCAAATCAACACAAGATGAAGCTAAGCATGTTAGAAACATTTTTCATGTTGGAAGATTTGAAAGAAAACTTATAAAACCTTAAGATTTCCAAGCTTTTCCTTCTTTTCTTCAAACTTTTCTCTCAACCACTTTTGTGTTTCTTTTGTATCTAATGAACTTGTTAAACCCTAAAAGATGAAACAAAATAATATATACTCTCCCAAATAGCCCTTGGCCGAATTTGGAGACAATAATATCTAGATATTATATTTTTGTTTCATTTAAATTACAACTTGTCAACTTGTTTTCTAAATCATTACACTTTAATGAATTATTCAACTAAGTCAACAATTGCAACTTAAAAAATATAACAATTATATTTAATTTAGGGTGATGGCTGAAATTGATAAAAATAAAGGAAAAATATTTCAAATTTAACAATTTAAAATAAATATCCAAGGAAGTCAAATCCAATTTGACTACCATTTCCTTTACTTTAAAGTCAACAATTTAGACTTATAATCATTTCCTAACTTATCATTTGATGAGATATTTATATTTTAATTATATTAATCATTTAACAATTAAATAATTAATTAATTAATTAAATACAAATATCTCAAATATATGTATTATATTTACTTTAAATATCTCAAATACATATATTAATGATATATGTCAAATACCTTTATTTGACAATTTATTAATGTGTATTTAATAATATCATATATTAAATACAAATACACATTAATTAGGAAATGACGGTTCGGCCCGTTCGCATGTATTTTTTGTTTAACGTTTAAACGATTTATAAATAATCATCATTATTTATAAAAGTTGCCATAGTGCTCTACGAGTATATTTCATTAGTGAGACTCTCTCGATTCAGGTATATCCGTCACAAAATCCAATTTCGTGTCCATAACTTACCCACCCGTAAATTATGACTACCACAGATAAACTCATTAAATCATACAGGTTGAGGTCATAGCATACGTATAATCCCTCCGTCACAGGTATCCGGATAATACCAGAGATATAGATGTAAACGTCAAATCTCTATAGGTATTATCCCGTCGACGTATCTATTAGCAATCTCTAAATAACATTCGGAACTTACTTCCGAAGTATACTGTGGCCATAGATTTAACAGACTGCTAATCATATATGGACTACCTATGCTCTGTACACAGAACTGACGGATCCTATCTTGATACACACAGAATATCCTAAGGATCGGTCCACACCCAATCAACAGGCGGAGGTCTGATTTAAATAGATCGGTGACGTGACTGCCATCTAAATATGGAGGATGTCTCATACATCCACAGTGGTATCTCAATTCGAAGGACCACTATGCTACTCAACCCGAGAAGATTCTTATTGACGTTAGTGTACCATCCATTAAGAATCTTCGGTGAGTCGTTCAGTGTTTATCTTTTATAAACACCTACACGTCTATACGAGTCTCCCTAGACTCATGGTTCATTGGGATAAACCATCGGACCAAGTCTCGATATACGATATGTACTAGTCTCATCGGATTTGACTAACCGACCCGTGTTAGTGAATCTTGACCAAGAACTATATTTGATAATATACATTTAGCAGTGACACTTGTTGGTTTCTATAATTAGTCCCAAAGAAAGAATAAGCCATAGAAATACAAATAACATACATGCAAAGCTTGAAGCTTGGCGGAATCATACTTACAAAGCTTGTGACGAAATTGATGAAGAAAAATCGTTGAGCCTTGAAGGTGAAACTTTCGGCCAAGAAGAGGAGGGAGAGAAGCTTCAAGTCTTCAAGTGTTCCAAGCTCCAAGGTTGTTTCCCTATCACCTCTTTTGATCCTTCAATGTGCTAGCAAAAATGGAGAAATGAAAAATGATTTTTCTGCCTTTTGATGAAGCTCACGGCGTGAGCAAGAAGAAGGAGAGGAAGTGTGAGACTTTTCAATTTCTTGTTCTCTTTTGTTTTTAAAAAACGTGAGAAGCCAAATGAAAAGCAATGATGAGATATCATTAACCAAAATGAATTTTTTAATTAAAAAACCCTTCAAAAACCGTGAAAGGTTTTTCCCTCCAAAAATTCATTAAATGGCATCATTATCTTACATTGAGAATAGAGACAATGTATCATCCCATAAAGGTGACTAGATACATCCATCATCTATTCGTGTCAAGTAATGAGATATCGCGATGTGATTTGCGGATCCCACCCGTTTCAAAATACGAATGTGTCCGCAAACACTTTCGGGCTCGATTTCGCTAATTCCGAATTAACGCATTTCCGTCGCGACGAGAATTAAATAATTACGCCTAGCGAAATTACTATTCAGATCGCTAACGAATTAATTCTAAATTAATTCGTTTGCCCGAATTAAAATCCGATTTTAATTCCGCGTCGAAATCTAATTTCGTTTAATATATCGAATATATTATTTTATCGATTAATTCCAAATTAATCGATCTCTCTCTCTCTCCTAATAAGGCATTTTATCCAAGATAAAGTTTCTTCGTAATTAATCCAAGATTAATAAAGTTCGAATCAAACATCATAGGTGAATCTTCAGGATGCGACCCAAGAGATCTCCGGATATGTTGGCAGTAAATACGGTCGTGGATAATCCAAACACGTACGTACCTCGTACTACGTTTTTACCGATTTACAAGACAAGGTTGGCTTCTAGCAAAGCGTCATGCCTACCCAATTCTCCAGAAATATTCTTACTGGAATATTAGATCTTTATCAAGCGTAGTATACCGTAGTATCGCGTACATCGATCCAGTATCGGACGATCACATGTTAGGCCTGGGGCTGGAAATGTGTCTGCCCCGTACGAAACATATATCGGATATCAAACAACTAGTCTCTTTAAATCGGACAATCCTGACCTGGTCATATTGTCCCGACGGGCTTGCAACCTTTTATAGAGTACTAGTTCTGTATCCTGCGTGATCATCATCTCCATATATCTGAAGTGATACTTCCATCTTGACATCACATCCAGTACACTACGATTCTCGATAAACCCAGAAGAGGCGTACACAAACGGTTAAAGACCCGAACCACCAAAACCAAAGTTTACCGATTGTCGCAAGTACTAGCGATGCAAGTCTCAGGTTAAGACCATATACACCTACCCTGATGCGGCCTCCCATAGACACGCAGATATACTACCAATGGGATTCCGCGGGGTCTATCCAGAGCGAAGCTGTTTTCCGTACCATCGGTAAAACACAACCTCCTATCGCACTTGCATAAGTATCCAATACTTAAATATATGAGAACTATGCCGTTGTGCCATCACAACTCGCACAAGTGCAATACTAGTCTATTCCGCATTATCGATGTCCGATCTCGATAATACTCCGACTAGGGATATTTAATGATTAAACCTTTTATATTGATACTGTCTCATATCATCTCAATACGGAACTAATCATATGGACTTTTGCCATCAATATATCAAAGTAAAGTAATAATTTACAAAACGGCAAAAGGCAATTTCATTGATCACATAGTTAATTTTGTACAATAATACAATATCATTTACAAAACAGTGACGCTATGGGTCATAATGTCTAACAATCTCCCACTTGGCCTATAGCCAATCACTCAAGCATCTAATACCTGAACTATGTATATGTCGTTCAAACACTTGCTGAAGAACAGCCTTCGTCAGCGGATCTACAATGTTGTCATCTGATGCGACCTTCTCGACCTTTACATCGCCACGATGTATAATCTCCCGAATCAGATGGTAACGCCGAAGAACATGCTTGGATCGTTGATGAGACCTTGGTTCCTTAGCTTGTGCTATAGCCCCGTTATTGTCACAATACAATGGCACGGGCTCAACTGCTAACGGAACTACTCCTAATCCGATTAGGAATTTTCGGATCCAAACTGCCTCCTTTGCTGCTTCTGACGCAGCAATATACTCCGCTTCAGTTGTTGAATCGGCAACAGTATCTTGCTTGGAAGATTTCCAGCTCACTGCTCCGTTATTCAAACAAAAATGTACCCTGATTGCGACTTGAAGTCGTCCTTGTCGGTTTGGAAACTTGCATCGGTGTACCCAGACACCTCAAGTTCTCCACCTCCATAAATTAAGAAAGCATCCTTAGTTCGTCTAAGATACTTAAGGATATTCTTAACTACCATCCAGTGACCTTCACCTGGATCGGCCTGATAGCGACTGCACATGCTCAAAGCATATGACACATCAGGTCACGTACATATCATGGCATACATGATCGATCCGACTGCCGAGGCGAACGGTATCCGACTCATGTTATCTCTCTCTTCTTTAGTCTTAGGACACATGTCCTTAGACAGAAGGATACCACGTGACATTGGCATCAATCCCTTCTTGGATTGATCCATGTTGAATCGCTTCAACACTTTGTCAATATATGTACTCTGGGAGAGTCCAAGCAGCTTTCTAGATCTATCCCGGTAGATCTTTATTCCCAGAATAAAGGCTGCTTCTCCCAGATCTTTCATGGAGAATTTTAATGAAAGCCAAGCTTTCACCGACGTTAGCATGGGAATGTCATTGCCTATAAGCAATACGTCGTCGACATAAAGGACAATAAAAGTCAGTGCTCTCCCACTAACCTTCTTGTATACACAAGGGTCATCATCATTTTGTACGAAATCATATTCTTTTATGATCTCATCAAAACGCTGATTCCATGACCGTGATGCTTTCTTCAATCCATAAATGGATCGATTTAACTACAAACAACCTTGTTTGCAAGTCTAGGTACGATAAAACCGTCAGGTTGTTGCATATAAACATCCTCCAAAAGGTTTCCGTTAAGGAAAGCGGTTTTAACGTCCATCTGCCATATCTTGCAATCGAAATATGCAGCTATTGCAAGCATTATCCGAATGGATTTAATCATGGCAACGGGTGAGAAAGTTTCGTCATAATCAATACCATATTGTTGAAGATACCCCTTTGCTACAAGCCTAGCTTTGTACGTTTGCACGTTGCCATCCATGTCGGTCTTCTTCTTGAAGATCCATCTGCATCCAATAGGCTTTACGCCTTCTGGTGCATCAACCAGTGTCCAAACTTGGTTGGCATACATGGAATCCATCTCGGACTTCATGGCTTCTTGCCATAAAGTGGAATCAATATTCTGTATTGCTTCCTCATACGTAGTCGGTTCATTATCCTCAATAAGATTAATATCTACATGAGGCGAGATCAGGAACCCATACCTCTCAGGTACTGTCCTGACTCTCTCCGACCTACGCGGTCTTTGTGTATATGAAGATTGTGGTACAGACTCATCCTGGATGGTCTGTTTATGTTCCGTCGTTGATTCAATGCCAGGAACAGTATCACTACGATTTTCATCGAGCTCCACTTTCCTCCCACTTACCACTGCATCTAGGAATTCCTTCTCAAGGAAAAATGCATGTAGAGCAACAAATATTTTGTTCTCTTGTGGGTGATAGAAGTAATATCCTTTGGTTTCCCTAGGATATCCCACGAAAAGGCATTTATCTGATTTGGGTTCTAGTTGGTACCTTCCAAACTTTAACATATGCCCAGCATCCCCAAATCTTCAGGAAAGAGAAACCTGGTTTCCTTCCTGTCCATATTCATATGGAGTCTGTTCAACAGACTTTGACGGAACCTTATTCAAATAAGTACCGTACGCACTGGTTAATGCGAATCCCCAGAAGGATATAGGTAGCTCAGTGCGACTCATCATGGACCTTACCATGTCTAACAAGGTACGGTTTCTCCGTTCAGACACA
>SKCR01051992.1:0-30794 GCA_019454045.1 Zanthoxylum bungeanum | reverse complement strand
TAAATGAGTCGCAAGTGTAAAAGAGCCAATGGGCCAAATTCAAAAGATAAAGGATAATCCTTTCACTCGAAAAAGGTTATTCAAGAGTTCAAATTTAGGGGGAGAATATTATAACATGCAACCAATGTTGCTTATTTTCAGGTCCTAGTGGTGTTGGGTTTGAACACATATTTTTGGACTTGGTGTGCCAGGAGATGAGATTTTTTTGGCTATGTCCCGCTTATAAAATAAGATCTTAAGCCTTGACTCATTGTGCACTTATTTTTCAAGAAAGTACTTGCTATGCTTTGGTGTTTATGTCATATGCATTTGTGTATTAGTTAGCATGACCTAAAGGGATGCATATTATTTCATTTCATAAATAGCTGAGTACCAACTGGGTATCATTGTACTTGCTTGAAGTGTTGTTTCAGCCGTTTTTAAATTTTGTTAACTCATTGTGAGCTTTTGTATGCTTCATGTCATTGCATACCATTTTTCTTTGTTACATATTTTTTAGCTTTTACTTCCCGTATGTTGTTTTCCTAACTAAGTAGGGTTGTTAGTGAGGGGGGAAAGTTTAATTTATATATTCTCTTACATGTGATTTTTAACATGTTCTCTTTACCCATTGTCATTTCGTGACAAAAAGGGGGAGTAGTATAGTATAATCATTTTTGGATATATCCATTTTTTTGATATCTCATTTTTAGGGGGAGTATGATTAAGTTGGCAGTAGGATATCTACATTTGCATGCATGAGATTTTTATTTTATTTCTATCTGCTCTTTATTTTCCTAATGCATTTCATGGTGTATTGTTATTTGTGGATGTTTCAGGTGAGAATATTAGTGGCTGAGGTGGCATTGATTTGAAGATTACTTGGTTAGGTATTAAATCGAGTCATACTATAATAAGTCAATGTCTTGATGGTTGGAAGTCGGCTATTTTCGTTTTAGGTCTTTTATCTTAGTCTTTGTATTATGTCGTGTTTTGTCACAGAATGTCAAAATGGGATATTGTTAGTTCCATTTTTGTTGGCAATATCCATAACAAAACAAGTTCAATTGAGTTGTAATGAGTCTTGAAGATCTCGAAGTAATTGGACAAGTATTTGGATAACATCATATGGAGATATCAGAGTGACATTGACTATTTTGAACATTCCAGAGGATTTAGAGCTCCAATTGATATGAGATCAGTTTCATTGGACAATACACTTAAAGATGATTGAGTACATATAAAGAATACATGATTTGGCCCAGGGATAAGAAAGTTATAAGTGTTTAAAGTTACAACTTCGTGACATATGTTCGAGTTGCGTTCATCTTTACATTCGAACGCCCGGAGGCAGAAAGTTTGCGTTTGAGTTGCGTTTGAGGTGTGTTCGAACGCCCGTGTATAAGTAGGTTATTTTAGAAGTGTTTTTTAAGTCAGATTTACACTAGAAAACCCTTTCTCTTGCCCTATTATATAAATAAACTAAGAGTCACCTTTACAAGGGTTGAAAATGTTGGGGTAGATATGGAACCCCTAGAGTCAGATCAGAATCCTGTGCAGCGGAAGTGGGTCAAACCTTTGGATATCAAGCATGGGTGTAATTTTAAATAATTTAATGAAATATTATATTCTATTACGAGTTTATAAGAAAACATTGGAGTTGAACCTGAGTCCGGAAGTTCAAGACGGAAGAAAACAAGATTTGGTGCGGGCAGTGCGTGTGAGCACTATGCACGCACTGCGCATTGAAACATAACTTTTTTTATTTGTTTTTCAAAAAACCCTTCAGCTCTCTGGAAAGAAAGCTGAAGGAATTAAGATGTTTTATCCTAATTTCTTCCGATCTTCCCTAAACACTTACAAAATACTCAAAATTAATTTTAACATCAACAAATGTTATAGAATAAAAATCATATTTTTCAAAATATCAAATATTTTTTACAAAAACATAACTTTACTTTAAATAGGCATATGCGTAAATTTTGAATCCAAAACACAAACCAAATTAGAATCCCACAATGAAGTGACTCGTGAACAACTCTAGGTCACCCAAAGGTGGTCAAGTGATTCTTGAATGATAGCCTTAGCTTTAAGCTATTATCTATAGTTCCAAACTCTAATTTTATGTGTATGTCTAACATAAATATTTTGATCCAATTACAAGCATATGTGTTTATACTTTCAAAGCATCCTAACACAATTAATTAACTTATTTCAACATTATGTATCGAATTCATAATTCATCACTATATGTCTCACTAATGAAAAACTCACTAATGAAAAACATAGCTTTTGGAGAAGATCAAACTTACCTAGCAAGGTTGATTCAAATATCCAATCTACTTCTCTTTGTTGAAATGTTGTGGAGAAAATCCAAAGTTAGCAAGCTTAACTCCAAGATCCAATCTTGATTCCAATGCCAGCAAGCTTCTCTCCAAGATCCAATCTTGATTTCTCCTAATTGAAATATTGTAGAGATCTCACAATTCTTCTCTAAAAATTTCTCTAACATAAGTTAATTTCTCTAATTCTTTCTTGTATTTAGTTTTCTCAAACTTGATTAAAATATTTGCTCAAGCTTGCTATTTATAGCAAAACTTAGACAATTTTTAATTAATAAAAGTTCTAATCAATTTTTATGCGGGCTTAATCTAATTTGTCCAAATATGTATAATTAGGTGTGACTAATCATATTTTTTCTACCACTTTGATTTAATCAAATTAAATCAAGACAAAGTTTAATTAATGGATTAGTTATATGTCTTCCACTTTGATTTAATCCAATAAAATCAAGCCAAAAATACCTATAATTACATACTTGCAATTATCATAATATCCTCAAATGATAGAGATAATTATGAAATTACGATAAAACCCTTTTGTAAATATTGAATTAATCCAATTAGGTCAATGTAAATAATCAATGTTATCCAATAACACTTAATTATCTTAGTTGATAATTATAATATCGAATATCATCTCTTATCAAAATTAATCGGCTGCCCAAGTGATCAACGAATAGACTTTATATTGGGACTCTCTAAGTTCAGACATGTTCGTCATATAAGCCTAACTAACATGTACTCAATTCAGCCACCTCCGAATTCGCGAAGAAAACAAACGACCTTTCTGAACTATACAAGTCGAGGTCATCACATATATTTATCAATCCCTTTATCGTAGGCTATCCGAGTTTTACTTAGGAAACACAGAATATACCATCAAGTTTCCGAGATGTGTATCTCATGTCGACATGTCCACGATTCTTTACAAAAAATGTGAGCCACCCTAGGTGATTGGCTTTGGCCAAAGTCTTTAAGAATCGTGACTTACTCACATTGATACCAAAATCCATTATAGTAGACATACGGGCCGATAGATTATATCTTGATACGTACTTGATTAACGAGTGCATCGGTCCACACACAACGAACATCTAGAGGCCAGACCATGAATGGTTTCTGACATACATGGCATCAAAGTGTGGAGGATCTCACACAAAATAAATATTATCCTATAGTCAAAGGATTACATATGCTACTCGACTCAAGGAAAGTCCTATTGACGGTGGTGTGTACTTCCAACTATTAGGAATCAGTTATGAGTCATTTAATTTTCGGTCCAAACAATACCCAAACATCTATACGAGCTTCCAAAGCTCATGGTACATTAGGTTAAACCATTTGAACTCTAATTCTAATATATGACATGTGTTAGTCTTCTAGATTATAGGAATTCGACTGTATTCTAAAACCAATGACTAGGAATATATATACTTAAAGAATAGTTTATAATAGTAATATTATCCCAATGTCAGACCACCTAATGTCTAGTATTACTATATGACTATTCTAAGGTCGATGTCATTCTTAGCATATTTATACATCAATCTAATATGCATAATGACATTAACATTAATAAGGTTTGAAATGAAACTATAGTTTTTTTATTAATAAATAATAAAATGTACAATACATTATTCGGATTGGCGCTCCAAGCACCAACTCCAATAAAATCCCATTTGTTTAGAGCCAATATGTATGGTACTGTAGTACCATCTTCTCCACATGTTTATCAAATAACTTAGGAGGTAAAGCCTTTGTAAGCGGGTCTGCTATGTTGTCTAATCCTTGAACTTTCAAGACAACTATGTCTTTACGTTCAATAATCTCTCTAATCACGCGATTTTTCCTTTCCATGTGCTTAGACTTGGAATGCGCCCTCGGCTCCTTAGCATGCGCAATGGCTCCGCTATTATCCTAGTATAATGGGATCGAATCCGTAATACTAGACACAACACTAAGTTTTGTGATAAAATTTCTAATCCAAACAACCTTTTTAGCAGCTTCTGAAGTCGCTGTAAATTCCGCCTTAGTGGTGGAATTAGCTGTTGAGTCTTGTTTTGAACATCACCAACTAACTGCACCACCAGTAATGGTAAATATGTTTCCTGATGTAGATTTTCTATCATCTGAATCTCCCTGGAATTCAGAGTCTGTAAAACCCTTAACTTATAGCTCTTCTTCTCCATATATCAGAAACGTTTCCCTAGTATCCTTAAGATATTTCAGGATATGTTTCACAGCTCTCCAATGATCATTATTCGGATTAGATTGATATCGGTTAGTCACACCGATGCCAAAACTGATGTCAGATCTTGTACATAGCATATCATACATTATGCATCCAATATAAGAAGCATAAGGCAAGTTAGACATCATAACTCTTTTTTCCTCAGTCTGAGGTGTCATTTTCTTCGAAAGATGTATGTCGTATCGGAAAGGTACATTTGCTGCCTTGCAGTTGGTAAAACAATATCTTTCTAACATCTTATCTATGAACGTGGATTGCGACAACCCTATAAGATTCCTAATTATATCTCAGTAGAGCCTTATACCCAATATATAGGAAACTTTGCCCATATCTTTCATGGAGAAGTTCTTATAAAGGTAGGATCACACTTTGCATCATACATATATCATTCCTAATGATAAGGATGAAAAGACTAGGAAAACTATCATGCTCCCACTCACTTCTTATAAACACATGGTTCTTCCTCGATCTTGATGAATCTAAATAATCTAATTATTTCATCAAAATGACGATTCCAACTTCGGGATGCCTGTTTAAGTGCATAAATAAACTTTTGGAGCTTACAAACCCAGTTTGAAGTCTCATTGGACACAAAACCCTCTGGTTGTTCCATATAAATATCCTCCTCGAGGAATCCATTTAGGAAAGCGATTTTTACATCCATCTGCAATATCTTATAATCGTGATATGTAGCTATGGATAAAAGAATCCTAATAGATTTTAGCATGGCTACTGGTGAAAAAGTTTCCTCATAGTCAATATGAGGACGTTGAGTGTAACCCTTTGCTACCACTCGGGCCTTAAATGTTTCCACATTTCCATCGGATCCTCGATTCCTTTTGTAAACCCATTTACAACCAAAAGGTTTAACTCCTTCAGGAAGTTCAACTAAGTCCCATACTTGATTGTCATGCATAGAATCCATTTCAGATTTCATGACTTCCTGTCATTTTCCTGAATCAATATCCAATATTGCTTCTTTATACGTAGTCAGATATGTTTCCTCCAAGAGGAGAACATCAAGGCTCATATCAGATGTTAAAAAATAATCTCTTAGGAGGCTTTGATATTCTATTCAACTTACGTAGAACCTGTGTTGTAGATCCTTCACCTAGTTGGATCTCTGGCTCCATCTCAGGTTCCATATTTTTGGGATAAACTCATCAAGTTCAATCTTTCTACAATTCCCAATTTCTCTCAAAAATTCATTTTCAAGAAAAGTGGCAAAGAGAACAACAAATATATTTCGTTGCTCATAATCATAGAATTGATATCCTAAAGAATTTTCAGGATATCCAACGAACATATATTTATACCTCATCGGTGCTAGTTTATCCCGCTGCATAACTCTAACGTATACAGGACAACCCAAAATCTTTAAGTATGTAGGCAGCAATAAGTAAAGCGTAACCCCAAAGGTAATATGGAAGATCTTTATAGCTCATCATGGTTCGTCCCATATCCAATAAAGTACGATTTCTACGCTCAGACACACCATTGTGTTTAGGTGTTCCTGGTGGGCTATATTGGGCTAGAATTCCATTCTCCCTTAAATAATTTTTGAATTCGTCAATCATGTATTCAACACCTCTATCTGATCTAAGGTATTTGATGAATTTACTGGTTTGTTTTTCTACTTCGTTTCAGAATATTTTGAACTTGTCAAATGTTTCCGATTTATGTCTCATCAAATAGACATATCCATATCTAGACTTATCATTCGTGAAAGTCACGAAGTATGTTGAACCATCATGAGCTACATGATTTAATAGACTACACACATCACTGTGTATTAGTTCCAATAAATCTTCAACACGGTGTCCAACACCAAAAAAATGAGGCCTTTGTCATCTTCCTTAGATACATGACTCACAAATCGGATAAGGATCTAAGGTAAGATTTTCAATCAAACCATCCTTTACTAATTTGGATAGATGTCTAACACCTAAGTGGCCTAATTACATATGTCATAATTCAGTATTGTTTAATTCAGATCTCCTACTTGTAGTTTCCTTTACATTAAATACATCTCTATATGTTTCCAAAACATAGTGACCGTTAGAAAAAGAACATTCATATTTCAAATTTTTGTCTTTATAATATAAATATAAAGTTTCATCCTTAATTTTTATTTTATATCCCTCTTTATCTATATCGACAGTGATATTATTTGTTTGATAAATGAGGGTATATAATAAAAGTCAAGTAAATCTAATTTACATCCATTAGGGAGACTAGAACAACCATTCATATGGCATTGATATCCAATGTCTCGCCATTGCCAACTCTAAGCTGGATCTCCATTTTATTTAACCTTCTTTTAACCCTCATGACCTCCATGTAGTTACAAATATAAGTAAAATTGCCCGTGTCTAACACCCATCCACTCTTTCCATCTAAGGCTAATGCGATGTTAATAATAGGAAAAATAGAAAACATACATGAGGGTCCAGTATTTCCTTTCAGTTATGGATAGTCCTTCTTCCGGTATCCAGACTTCTTACACTGTAGACATTGATCACGAGCTACTTGTGGTCTTGGACCTTTGCGCTTCTTGGAGTTATTCTTTGAAATCTTCTTCTTTCCCATTTTGATTTTCTTCGAGTTCCTAGAAGTCTTAGAAGAGATTGCTCCACCATGGAGGTACATAATGGGATTGTCTTTCTTCAAATCTTATCTCACCGTGTGTAATATATTATAAAGTTTTTCATAGCTGGCTTGCATCGAATGCATGTGAAAGTTTAGTACAAAGCCACTATAGGTTCCAAGTAAAGAAGACATAATCAAATTACAGCCTAGCCGTTCAGCAATCACAATGTCCTACCATTTCAGATATCGGATATGGTCGATCATATTCAAAACATGAATGCTGAGAGTGTTAGTCTCTAAGACATGCCACAAGATCCTAAACATGATTTCAAGTGTGAAATAATCAAGTAAAGTTGTGGAAATACTTACATTGATTTGGAGAAATTTAGAAAATTTCATTCTTTGGATGAAGCTCCAAGCTTTTTGTATGTTGTTTGGTCATTTGGTGAGTTTCCCTATCACCTCAAATGACTCTCCAAGTGCTAGCTTTGAGAAATTTTTGAAGCAAAAATTTTCTCCAAGTTTGAGAGGGTTTCGGCTAAGCCAAAGAGAGAATGAGAGTTAATAGTTTATGTTGTGTTTCCAAAAATTAGGTTGGTTGTGTATTGTAAATGCAACATTTAATAAAGCCAACTACTCACATAAATTATTGACAATTGATGTAAGTCATGTGGTCCCACCATATTTAAATTCAAAATTTGCGTTGGCTTCTTGAACACACAACTAGACTTGGGTCCGGGTTCATTTAATTCCAAATTAAACGAATTTATCCTCGTGACATAATTAAATCCAATTTAATTAAATAATAATGCCTCGCAAAATTATTACGATAGTCGCTTTCGAATTAATTTTAAATTAATTCGTTAGCGCGGATTAAAATCCAATTCTAATTTCGTATTGAAATCCCATTTCAATCAATATATCCGATTTATTTTTTTAGCCCTAAATAAATAAATTCAAAATTAATCATGTTCTCTATTCTATACGAAATTAATCCTAGATTAATTCTTGCCGTAATGAATCCCATATTAATTTTCTCTCTCATAATTAATCCCAAATTAATTCTATTCGAGTCAAATATCATTGGTGAATCTTTGGGAAGCGACCCAAGAGATTCCTGGATATGTTGGTAGTAAATACGGTTATCGAACTATCCGAACACATGCGTACCCTGTACCACGTCCTCACCAATTTACAAGACATGGTTGGCTTCTAGCAAAGCACCGTGCCCACCAATTCTCCAGAAATATTCACCGAGGAATATAATTTGTATCAAGCATAGTAATACTATGCAATGTAATATGTAATACGATCCAGTATCGAATGTCACATGCTAGGCCTATGGCTGGCTCTATGTCTGCCCCGTACGAAGCATATATCGAATACCGAGTAACTAGTCTCTGTAATCGGAAAGTCATGACCTGGTCATACATTCCCGGTAGCTGTAGCTTTTAAGAGTACTAGTTCTGTATCCTATGTGACCATCATCTTCATATCACTGAAGTGATACTTTCATCTTGACATCATATCCAATACACTACGATTCTTAGTAAACCCAATACGCCGTACACAGAACCTGTTAAAGCTCCAGACGACCAATACCAAAGTAAACTGATTATCGCAAGTAATAGCGATGTAAGTCTCAGGTTAAAGATCATATACACCTACCTGATTCGGATTCCCATAGACACATAGTCATACTACCAATGGGATTCCGAGAAGGGCTATCCAGAGCGAACTGTTCCCGGTCCAATGGCTAATAGATCCTCTTATTACACTTGCATAAGTATCCAATACCTAAATATACGAGATCTATGCCGTTAAGCTTCCATAACGCGCACAAGTGTAATACTAGTCTATCCTGTATTATCAAAGTCCAGTCTCGATAATACTTCGACTAGGGATATTTAATGATTAAACCGTTCGTGGATTAATACTATCTCATATCTTATTAATCTGATTTAACCATATGGACTTTTATCATTATATATCAAAGTAATCTAATTACAATAATGATAAAATAGCAATTTCCTTTTGTCACATAGTTAATTTGTACAAAAACATAATGTCTTGTACAAATAGTGATGCTATGGGTCATAATTTTCCAACAATCTCCCACTTGGCCTATAGCCAATCACTCATGTATCTAACACCTGAACTATGTACATGTCGCTCAAGCTTTTGATGAGATATAGCTTTCGTCAGTGGATCTGTAATGTTATCATCTGATGTGATCTTATCGATCTTCACATCGCCACGATGTATGATCTCACGAATCAGATGAAATCGTCGAAGTACATGCTTGGATCGTTGATGAGACCGTGGTTCCTTAGTCTGTGCTATAGCCCCATTATTGTCACAATACAAAGGTACGGGCACAGCTGCTAACGAAACTACTCCTAATCCAATTAGGAATTTACGGATCCAAAATGATTCTTTTGCTGCCTCAACTACAGCAAAATATTCTGCTTCTATTGTTGAATCGGCAACAGTCTCTTTCTTGGAAGATTTCCAGCTCATTGTTCCGTTGTTTAAACAAAATATGTATCATGATTGCGACTTACAGTCGTCTTTGTCAGTTTGGAAACTTGCATCGACGAACCCAGTCACCTCAAGTTCTCATTCCCCATAGACTAAGAAAGCATATTTAGTTCATCTAAGATACTTAAGGATGTTCTTTACAGTAATCCAGTGACCATCACCTGGATCGGCCTGATAGCGACTGCACATGCTCAAAGCATATGAGACATAAGTTCACGTACATATCATGGGATACATGATCGATCCAACTGCTGAAGCATACGTGATCCGAATCATTGCATCTCTCATATTGAGTTTTAGGACACGTATCCTTCGATAAAGAGACGCCATGTGACACCGGAAGCAGTCCCCTCATGGACTGATCCATGTTGAATCTCTTCAACACTTTGTCAATGTACGTGCTCTGGGAGAGTGCCGGCAGCTTTCTAGATCTATCCCGGTAGATCCTTATTCCTAGAATAAAGGCTGCCTCTCTCAGGTCTTTCATGGAGAATTTTAATGAAAGCCAAGCTTTCACCGATTGTAGCATGGGAATGTCATTGCCAAAAAGTAATACATCATCAACGTATAGGACAATGAATGTCAGTGCGCTTCCACTAACCTTCTTATATACACAAGAATCATCTTCGTTTTGAATGAAACCATATTCTTTTATGATCTCATCAAAACGTTGGTTCCAAGAACAAGATGCTTGCTTTAATCCATAAATGGATCGGTTTAACTTGCAAACCTTGTTTGTATGTTTTGGTATGAAAAAACTGTCAGATTATTGCATATGAACATCCTCCAAAAGTTTTCCGTTAAGGAAAGCAATTTTGACATCCATCTGCTATATTTCATAATCGAAATATACAGCAATAGCAAGCATTATCCGAATGGATTTAATCATGGCAACAGGTGAAAAGGTTTTGTCGTAATCGACACCATGTCGTTGACGATAACCTTTAGCTACAAGCCTAGCTTTGTATGTTTGTATGTTGCCTTCCATGTCCGTCTTTTTTTTGAAGACCTATTTACAACCAATAGGCTTAATGCCTTCTAGTACATCAACCAGTGTCCAAACTTGGTTGGTATATATGGAATCCATTTCGGACTTCATGGATTTTTGCCATAAAGCGGAGTCGATACCTTGTATCGCTTCCTCATACGTAGCCGGTTCATATTCCTCAATAAGATTAATGTCTACACGAGGTGAGATCAGAAACCCATACCTCTCAGGTTTTTTTCTGACTCTCTCCTACTTACGTGGTTCTTGTGTATTAGAAGATTGTGGAACAGTCTCATCCCTGATGGACTGTTCGTGTTCCGTGAGGGGGTCGGTGCCAGGAACAGTATCACTCCGATTTTCATTTTCTAGGAAAACTGCATGAAAAACAACAAATATTTTGTTCTCTTGTGGGTTGTAAAAGTAATATCCTTTCGTTTCCTTAGGATAACCTACAAATATGCACTTATCCGATTTGGGTTCTAATTTGGTACTATCTAAACGTTTAATATATGCCCAGCATCCCCAAATCTTCAGTAATGAAAAACCCAGTTTCTTTCCTGTCCATATTTTATATGGAGTATGTTCAACAGACTTTGACGGAACCTTATTCAAAATAAGTATTGCACTATTTAATACGTATCCCCAGAAGGAAATTGGTAGCTCTGTGCGACTCATCATTGACCTTACCATGTCCAACAAAGTTTGGTTTCTCCGTTCGGACACACCGTTCATTTGAGGTGTTCCGGGAGGAGTCCACTGTGAAAGAATACCATATTCTTTCAAGTATTTTTGAAACTCATTGCTTATGTATTCTCCACCACGGTCTGACCACAATATTTTAATACTTTTACCGGTCTGTTTTTCTACTTCATGTCGAAACTCTTTGAATTTCTCAAAAGTTTCCGACTTGTGTTTCATAAGATACACATAACCATAAGGCGATGCATCATCCGTAAAGGTTACAAAGTATTCATATCCACCTCTAGCCTGGCTAGACATGGGCCCGCATACGTCACTATGAATGAGGGCTAATAGCTTGGTGGCACGTACATCTTTACCACTAAAAGGTGTTTTAGGCATTTTACCTAACAAACATGATTCGTAGACATCATATGAATTAGGATCAAATCTGTCCAAGTATCCATTCTTCGAAAGTGTGGATATATGAGTTTTATTTATGTGTCCCAGATGACAATGCCAAAAATAAGTATCATATGTTTTACTTAATTTGAGCTTTTTATTTGTCATGTTATATGTTTGAGATTCGTTTATATTCAAAATATAAAGACCATTATTCACATCTGATGTACATATCTCAATATCATCTTTATAAACAAAACACCCAGTGTTCCTGAATACAAAGGTATACCCGCATCAGGTTAAACTAGATACATAGAAAATATTCCTAGTCAAACTAGGTACAAAATAATAGTCGCATAATGTAAGTACATGCCCTGAGAACATATTCAAAACATAGGTGCCAACGGCCAAAACGGTGACTCTCACCTATTTCCGACTCGCAGGTCGATCTCTTCTAAAGCGAGTCTCCTACTAATCAGCAGATCCTGCACATCAGTACATATATGAGTACCACATCCAGTATTAAAAATCCAATTTTTAAAACTAGTAGTGGATATGTTTATTTCAATAACAAACATACATGAAGCCGGAGCCTTGCCTGCATTCTCTTCTTTCACGTTCGCCTTGTACTTACGGTAGTCACGCTTCCAGTGACCCCGTTTTCTATAGTGTAGGCAGATATTTTGGGATATTTCATTTGTCTTCCCAAAAGACTGTGACGATTGAGCCTTACCCTTCTTTTTCTTTTTCTTCACACCCTCAGAAGGCTTCAGCCAAGCCTTGGCCTTCTTGGATGTCAAAGTAAGATGAGCCTCGCGCTTCTTACCTTTCAGAAGCTCTGGCTCTGCCTTTTTCAGCATAGCCATGAACTCTCCAAGAGTTTTCTCTTGGTTCATCATATTATAGTTCATGATGAACCTGCCCCAGCAGTCGGGCAGAGACTGTAAGATCTAATCTATGGAAGTCTCAGCCTCGAAGGTAATGTCCAGCTGACCTAGCTGTTCGATGTCAGCAATTATCTGTGACACATAGTATTCGACAGATGTACCCTTTGACATACGAGAGCGAAAAAAAATTATTCTGCAAATCATACTTCAGAGATTTGAGATTAGATCTATGAAGATCCTTCAACTTCAACATCATCGCATAAGGATCAAATCCCTTATTCTGACGACGAAACTGAGGAGTCATTACAACAAGCATAACAGATTGAGCATTAAAGTTATCATCACGGTGAGTCTTCCAAAGCTCACGCTATACTGGCTGCTCAAGTCCGGGCTCAGGCCCAAGAGGTCTCTCTATTACATAAAGCAACTTCTCAGCTCATAGGACTATCCTGAGGTTCATTTCCCAGTCTGGAAAATTTGCATCGTTAAAGACATTCTCACCCATGATTATGTCCATAACGCTTATCTTTCCAGCCATTTTGATTGCTATAGTCCAACTATCCAATCAGGTGTTTCGGGTACACTCATATGCAATGGTTACTATAGTCCAACTATATAACCAACTACAAATGGAGTAGTGTTGAGTACAGTCTAATTGTTCAAAGAAAACAATAAATGAATATTAGTCCAACTAATATATATAATAACGAGAAATAATAGAGCGCGCATATTAGCGAGTATTAAACGAAATTGTAAATTTAATACTAGCCTCCCACTAATTTTCGGCGAGCCTCTAACCCACCATTGAGTACTCGGGAAACCTAGTTTCGTAGTGGGCTAGGATCCCGTTAAATAATACACAACCTTGACTTTGGCCGACAAACTGTATAAAATTTAACTAGGTAGATCTCTAAGATCAATTGGATCCCATCCAATTCCCAGATCCGGTAGGTGTACATTCAAGTCCGAAACATATATCCAATATATTTCCTAACCTGCTTCATCTGAATCAACTAAGCCTTGGCTTTGGCTCAACAAGCTTGATGATTCCAGTTAAGCGCGACCCATTAACAATGGGAAAGCTTCATAATCCACGTCGATGAACATGAGTGACCTTGACTTTGGCCAACAAGTCACAATTGCCCAAGACATGCGATATCAACAAAGCTTTCATAGTTCAAACACATTCGTGATAGACAATGATCTTGACTTTGGCCAACAAATAAAAGTCAATCTTGGATCTTGAGAGAGAACCACTCAATGGAAGGAAACACTTAATATTAAATGCGAGGGCGTTTTCATAAATTGGCAACCAATTTATTATCTTTCATTAGGTCTCATCAGACACCCTTAAACATGCATTCTAAAAGAATAATAAGGCTCGATAAATATAATAATGATATGCGGATGGATATCCACAAACATTTTGTTCCTAGAATAAATCTCTCTCCCGCTAGCACTTTACATTTTCAGACCCAATTACATAACACTATAAGAAACCTCATTTACATTGAGGGGAGTTGGTGAGAAGAGAAATACAATGAGTATAAGAGGTGATAGGCTGGAGCGCAGGTCCAATTTCAAAAATACAAATTTACAACAATTTCCAAAATTGCCCCCACCCATCTAATATCCATCTGATATACATTATTCAAACAAATACATCCAAGCATTCACACATATCATGTTGTCAATCAATCTAATCCAATTAATTAATTCTTCAATTAATGACCATCCAATGTTCATACAACGATTTGATTTGCGCGAGTCCAACTCGTTTAAGAATAAATACTCAAAGTAAGTATTCTTGAATTATATCGAACTACAATATTAAATCCAATTTTAATTGTATTCAATACTAATTCAAGTTTAATTCCAAATTAAACAATTACACTTATTATATTATTGCCTTTATAGACTTGGATTCCAAATCCAATCCAAATGGTCTCAAAGGCCAATTTAGCATCCAATGCCAATTCTATTAAGTCCAATGGGCTTTTAATTAATTCTTTAGGCATGGACTTTTGGCCATTATGGATCAAACCCATAATGCATTGGCCCATTTAGGAATCACCATATGCCAAAAATTAATTTTGGCCCATTAGGCCCAATAGATTATAAAAGGTACAAAATCATATTTTGGACTTTTATGGAAATAGTTTAGGCCCAATTGGATCCAACCCAATTGTCCAAAACCAAACTTGGCCCAACCAAGCCCATTAATCCAAATATAACCAAATTAGCCCAATTAGTATTTTAGGGACTAATTTACATTAATACAATATTCCAAATATTACATTAATCCAATTTAAGTGTAATTAACACAATTAATTAATTAATCTAATATTTCCAAAATATTAATCCAATTAGCTAATTTGGTTATATTTGGATTAATGGGCTTAGCCCAACCAAGCCCATTAATCCAAATATAACCAAATAGCCCAATTAGTATTTTAGGGACTAATTACATTAATACAATATTCCAAATATTACATTAATCCGATTTTAAGTGTAATTAACATAACTAATTAATTAATCTAACATTTCCAAAATATTAATTAATCTAATTAATCATGCTTATCATTCCAATTCATGTCCAACACAAATTGAAGCAAAATCAAGTCTCCAACAACATGCTCATTCACGGCAATTACAAGAAAATAACATCCAATTTGATTTCAATCCAATTAAATCAACATTCAACATTTATTTCATGCCATTAACACATCAAAGTATCAAATTTTAAAAAATCACCATGAACTAAATCTAGGGTAAGTTTCGGCCATGATAGGGAATTGGGGAAATTTCATCCAATCAATTTTTTAACAATCCAACAATGCACAACTCTAAGTTATCATCATCTAACATCAACCAACAACGTAATCTAGAATTTTCATGCTCCAAGCAAAAATCTCTAATTAAAGTTTATGAACCCTAGATTTCCAAATCACATTTAGCAAGGCTCTAGATACCATTGTTAGTCTCTAAGACATGCCACAAGATTCTAAACATGATTTCAAGTGTGAAATAATCGAGTAAAGTTGCGGAAATACTTACATTGATTTAGAGAAATTTCAAAAATTTCCTTCTTTGGATGAAGCTCCAAGCTTTTTGTATGTTGTTTGGTCTTTGGGTGAGTTTCCTTATCACCTCAAATGACTCTCTATGTGCTAGCTTTGAGAAATTTTTGAAGCAAAATTTTTCTCCAAGTTTGAGAGGGTTTCGGCCAAGCCAAAGAGAGAAGGAGAGTGAATAGTTTGTATTGTGTTTCCAAAACTTAGGTTGTTTGTGTGTTGTAAATGCAACATTAATAAAGCCAACTACTCACATCAACTATTGACAATTGATTTAAGTCATGTGGTCCCACCACATTTAAATTCAAAATTTGTGTTGGCTTCCTGAACACACAACTAGACTTGTGCCCGGGTTCATTTAATTCCAAATTAAACGAATTTGTCATCGCGATATAATTAAATCCAATTTAATTAAATAATTATGCCTCGTAAAATTATTACGATAGTCGCTTTCGAATTAATTCTAAATTAATTCATTCGCGCGAATTAAAATCCAATTTTAATTTCGTATTGAAATCCGATTTCAATTAATATTTTTGGTATATTATTTTAGCCCCAAATAAATAAATTAAATAGAAAAATCCAATTTAACTATAAATTTATTTTATCGATTAATTCCAAATTAATCGCGTTCTCTCTTTTATACGAAATTAATCTCAGATTAATTCTTGCCGCAATTAATCCCAGATTAATTTTCTCTCTCATGATTAATCCCAGATTAATTCTATTCGAGTCAAATGTCATTGGCGAATCTTTGGGAAGCGACCCAAGAGATTCTTGGATATGTTTACAGTAAATACGGTTATCAGACTATCCGAACACGTGCGTACGTTATACCACGTCCTCCCCGATTTACAAGACATGGTTGGCTTCTAGCAAATGACAGTGCCCACCCAATTCTCCAGAAATATTCACCAAGGAATATAATCTGTATCAGGCGTTGTAATACTATGCAATGTAATACGTAATATGATCAAGTATCGGATGTCACATGCTAGGCCTAGGGCTGGCTCTGTGTCTGCCCCATACGAAGCATATATCGGATCCCGAGTAACTAGTCTCTGTAAACGGAAAGTCATGACCTGGTAATACTTTCCCGATAGCTGGAGCTTTTAAGAGTACTAGTTTCGTATCCTGTGTGACCATCATCTCCACATGACTGAAGTGATACTCACATTTTCACATCACATCCAATACACTACGATTTTCAGTAAACCCAATACAGGCGTATACAGAACCTGTTAAAGCTCCAGACTACCAATACTAAAGTAATAGCGATGTAAGTCTCAGGTTAAAGATCACATACACCTACCCTGATTCGGATTCCCATAGACACATAGTCATACTACCAATGGTATTCCGAGTGGGTCTATCCAGAGCGAACTGTTCCCTGTCCAACGGCTAACAAAACCTCTTATTACACTTGCATAAGTATCCAATATACCTAAATATACGAGAACTATGCCGTTAAGTTTCCATAACGCGTACAAGTGTAATACTAGTCTATTCCGCATTATCAATGTCCAGTCTCGATAATACTTCGACTAGGGATATTTAATGATTAAACCATTCGTGGATTAATACCGTCTCATATCTTATTAATCCGATTTAACCATATGGACTTTTATCATTATATATCCAAGTAATCTAATTACAATAATGATAAAATAATAATTTCCATTTTTCGCATAGTTAATTTGTACAAAAACACAATGTCTTGTACAAATTGTGATGCTATGGGTCATAATTCTCCAACAGAGAGCTCCTACATCCTTGAGTACAGAACAATTCTTTAGAACTGCGATATTTTTCGATTTCTTGATTTTCCTCGAATAACTCCTTTAGTGTTCACATAATGCTTCAAGCATCCAGTACTTTTATGTACTGTCTGAGCAAATCTGGAACCATTGATCCTAAAATATAGGATTTCACCTTTAGGTTATCATCCTTCCATTTTGTAAAAGTTTCTCGCTCTTCAGGAGTGGAGTCAGGATCTATTTCAACAGGCAATGGAATAATATTATATAGGTCAACTTTTCAAACACCAAGACAAGGCGGATGTTCATTTCCATTTGAAATAGTTTTCGGCTCCTTTTAGTTTATTGGAATCCAAGAATTGCATCAATGGATTTGCGACACTGACCGGCGTAACACACACACGTATAACGCAAGCGTACGTATCGTTCAAGTAGTATAAAAAGTATCGATCCCACGAGGACTTAATACCTAATCTATTAATTTTATGAGGTCAAATGATTACTAGTATCTAACCGGTTGATTGATTGATTTGAAATGGTGATGATTCTAAATTTAAAAATAAGTAAATAAAATTGCACGAAAGTAGGTTTAAGAAAATTCAATATTAAAAACTATCTAGGGTTGTCAATCTTTCTAATATCTTTTAAAAGATAAAGTGATTATTTCATTGTTGTGTAATAAATCGGTTTACTAACCTGGAACACTAAATTATGCAAAAGCCTATGTCGATGGTCAGACGCAAATACCCAGTTTAACCCAATTGAACCATATGTCAATGTCAACCAAATTATCTGGATTCATTAAGTTTAAGTTCCAATTATGGCTACCCCCGCCTGACAGGTATATATCTATCCTCTAAGGAAATCTATTAAAGGGTTATCTATCCTCAAGGAAGATCGTGGGCTATTAAGTCTAAGGCTGAAACCTAAAATTCATTTTTCAAGTTTATTTTAGATTTACCACATCAATCTTATTGGTGATCAGACAACAAGAAGCATTAAGCTTAAGACTTAATAAGTAAACCTTTAAATTACCCAAACTATAAAATAATCCCTTATAAACCGGTGATATTAGAATTCATCACAACCCCAGATAACTAACTTAATTACGACACATAACTAGGGCTAGTAAAAACTTAAATAAAATAAAAGACATAAAGTAAAATGCTGAAAAGTAAATTGCTGAAAAGTAAATGACGGAAAGTAAAATGCTGAAATTAAATACTGAAAATTAAATGCTGAAAAGTAAAATGCTGAAAGTAAATTTCTGAAAAGTAAATGTTGAAATAATTGCTGAAAGTAAAATGCTGAAAGTAAATGTTGAAAGTAAATTGCTGAAAAGTAAAATGCTGAAAGTAATTGCTGAAAAGTAAATTACTGAAAAGTAAATAAAGTAAAAGTACAATAAAAGAAAATGATGAGATAAAAGGATTCACTTTTATTACTTCTATTTTAGATATCTCCCTTAATATAATATATTAACTTTGCATGATAATTACCAACCAGCCATATAGGTGGTATCCTGATTAAGTCAAATTAATAATTAATTACCAACCGACCAATCAGGCGGTATCCAGTTTAGTCAGGTTAAAACAATTTAAATAATTACCAACCGACCAATATGACAGTATCATCGTTAAGTCAGGTTTTAACTAGTTTATATATTATAATTAAGGGAGATTAATCTAAATATTAGTAATAAAAGTTTTACCTTTTACCCCAGCAAAGGGGAGTTACCCTCTCATTACTGAAAAGTAAAAACTGAAAATTAAAGAAAGAAAAGTATACTCTGCCTAAAAGTAAATTACGGAAAGTAAAAACTGAAAAGTAAAGAAAAGAAAGTGCGAAAGCAGAAATTAATTACTGAAAGCTGTAAATAAATAAACAAGATACAATCTTCTTAGTATTCTTAAGGAATTCCTTAGAAGAAAGTATGAATTTACAAACGAAATGGCTTGGTATTTATAGGCAAAATTTTGCCTCCATCAAATCATCTACCAAATCCATTATTAATTGCTCCACTAATTGCTCCACCAAATCCATTATTAATTGTTCCACTAATTGCTTATCATGTTTGGTGGTGATTTGATAATTTTTTATTATTTATTTATTAATTTATTTTTTTGCTTTGAAAATGATTGAAAATGACTTTAATAATTACACACAACACACTTCTGGATGGTTTATCATTTCGGGCATGAAATCTTCAGTATTCGAAATTATTTTGTCTTTCAAAGTTGTATATCTTTGATTCTTCTTTAATCTGGAACTTGAATCAGCTCAATCCATATGGGAAGTAAAACGTTATGCCCAAAATACAACAGATGCGCAAAATTGGAATTTCCAAAACTGCACTTTGTTAAAACGCCCTTCAAGTTTCCAATCTCCAAAATTAATATGTCAAGTCCAATTTTTGCTCTTATTTGACCCACATTTCGTCCTAAATGATTCATTGTGTCCCAATATTATTTTATATGCAAAATAAACTAAAACATATCAAAACGTCATCAAACCCGAGAAACTAACAAAATATTAAGTAAAGGGGCGGTAAATATTGATATATTTTCAGCTCATCACACCCCCAAACCTAACATTTGCTAGTCTCGAGCAAAAAATAAAATAAAATACAAGAAACAATTAAAATTAAACTAAGCCACTTTCGTAGGATCACAGTTGCATTTAGCATATGGAACAAGCCTTTAAACCCATAGGTGTTCATAGTGGACGAGTTGTAGTCTCGTGAGGGTTTACAGTAATGATACCCACAAACATTTTACAAAAGTAAGAAGGTCGTAAAAACTAATGCACACAAAAGCAAAAAGACAAGCGAAAAGAGAATAAACAAGTTAGTGACTAATCAGGTGAAACTTCTACTCCAAGTTACTAGTTGTTTTCTTTCTTTCTAAATTACTGAATAAGTAAATTCTCGATTATATTTACCATTCTCCATATACACAGCCAACAAAATATTAATCAATTCATTTTTGCCTACAACAGTCACAAGTGCAGTTGATAAGAGAGTAATATTTTTGTCCTAAAGTTTTATCGGAATTCACACCTTTTTGTAGCAATGAAATAATTTTTCTCATTTTTCTGATTTTTTTCTTTGATTTTTGATTTTTTTTTATTTAACTAAAAATAAGGTACTGATCAACTAATTCCCTCCCCAAAACCTAATGAGACATTGTCCCCAATGTCTTAAACAGTAGAAGAAGGAGTTTTAGAAGATAATACCTGGTTAGCTGAAATTCTACAGGAAATTAAAGGTTAAGATCCAGATTAATCCGACGCATCTTACCACGATCGTCCTCGAACCAATTTATCTTTGAAAGGATAGGGTCAACTTGTGGTTCATAGGCTAAGAGTTGGTCTATTAGATCCGGAGCAGTTCTGGCAGTATAGAGGAGTTCTTTCAAAAGTTTTGACACAAACCTATTTCTTCGAGCATCATCAAAAAACACACAAAGAAAATCATAAAATCCTTCAACGTTGTACAGTCCAAGCGGTTTCTGGTGTATGTTCAGGTTCACCAAGATAACACTGTAAAAATTTCCTCCAATGTACCCAAGCCACCTGGCACGATCAGTTCCTCTCTGTTTGATGGTCCAATAAGATTTGCCTCCGCCAAGGGTTTTGGAATGATTCCCAAAACGTGACTGCCTCCTTCCTGTACGGCCTTTGAAACGATCCCCATTAGTCCAATTCATGTGCTGCTTCTACGTATTGTGGCTTAACACCAACACTAGTACCGCAAAACACACAGATATTTTCAACTCGTCTTCTTGAAGTGGCTTCCAGTTTTACTCTGGATGTCTTCAAAAGTGCAATGATGATGTTGAATTTATAACACCTGAAAATGGTGAGTAAAATAATAGCACTAGTACCTGCCAAATGACAATTATTTAGTTAACAGTAAAATAAATCGTGATAGTAAAAAAGGTCTGGATCCTGTCGGAGAAAATAAAAGAAAACAACAAAACAAATTACAATTATTAGGAAAGACAAAGAGATATAATATTTACAAGAAAAGTAGCGGCTTGATAACGTCTATGCGTCAGGGACAAGCTTCCCATCCAATTTTCTTATAAATTGGCAAACAGGGTCTTTTTGAGTCAGATTCTCAAGATTTAACTGTTGTATTTCTTTTTGAAATTGTGTATATAACACACGAATTTCGTGATACACATATCCACTGGGATGCGTCTCAAGAGTTTTAGATATATCATCCAAAGACTCCTTACTCAAGCCATCCCTAATGAAATTAATCTTATCTTCGCGGTTATCAGACACCATTCCTAAAGAACGACAACGAGTATCACAAAACATACGAGCACATTTATAACAAACACACATTCTTTTGTCTCTTCTCTTTTTAGCATATGTGCTCATTCCTAAACCAGACAGATGTGAAATAAAAGAGTCAGAAGACTCACCTGCCAATCGGACCCGTGCTTCAATAATCCAACGAATATCAATAGGAATACCTTTGATCATCAGTAGTCTCATCCGTTCCAAGCGAGCTTTGTAGACTTTCATCAGAGATTTTTGAGGGAGAGAAGGAAATTGCTTGCGAAGATTTGCGAGAGCTTCTTCCATCGTGAAATGACTTTACCTACAATAATTAAACACACAAAAATAAAACACACTAGATCACAATATATACAAAAATTGCATGGGTTGCCTCCCTGCGAGTGCTAAGTTTAATGTCGATAGCTAGACGTGACTTCTCGAACGTTAGGCTGGATCTGAAAGTGTGACACTTTCTTTGTACAATTTGGCATCCTCAAAAGGCTGATTGTGAAATTCCTCCATTCGTTGAGCTGGTGGAACTTTTTCTCTTTTGTTGCTTGTAGTGCAAGAATTGGCTTTTTCAGTGCAAAAGACGCTTTATCTTCATCTTCAGGCTCCACAGACAATTGACATGTTTTAAGTTTCTCAGTAGAACTTTGCATGCTTGCATTGGAGTTCTGAATGGTACTGTGTATCACATCAAGTCTGAAACATTCCTCCTTCTTTTCATCATCTGGGAAATTCATGGCCTTGAAAACATTGAATGTTACCTCTTGGTCATGTACCCTCATGGTTAATTCTCATTTTTGTACATCAATAATGGTTCGACCTGTAGCCATAATGGTCTCCCGAGGATGATGGCACGTCTACGTCTTCCTCCATATCATATCAGGACAATAAAATCTGCTGGGAAAATGAATTTGTCAACCTTGACCAGCACATCCTCAACTAACGCCTCTTGGAAATACGAGCATTCTATCAGCAAGTTGTAGAGAGACTGAAGTTGGCATTGTTTCTCCAATCTGTAATTTCCTGAAAATAGAAAAAGGCATCAAGTTAACACTTGCACCTAAATCACAAAAAGCCCTACCAAAGTTTATGTTCTCCTATGATGCAAGGAATGGTGAAACTGCCAGGATCTTTCAACTTTGGGGGAAGCTTCCTCTGAATGATGGCGCTGCATTCTTCTATCAATGCTACTGTCTCGTAATCTCCCAATCTCCGTTTTCGTGAAAAAATGTCTTTCATGAATTTTACATAGCTGGGCATTTGTTCCAAGGCTTCTGCAAATGGAATGTTGATGTGCAGATTTTTGAACACCTCCAGGAAACGAGCAAACTGCTTGTCCAGTTTGTTTTTCTGAAGACGCTGAGGAAAATGTGGAGGTGGAGTGATCTGTTCTTTTTCCTTTGCTTCTTTTTCCTCCATCTGTTGCTTTGTTTCTTTTGGAACTTCCTCAGTAGTTGTTTTGGCTCCAACATCTTTATTGATTTCAGTACCACTTTTTAATATGATGGCATGACATTGCTCCTTCCCTCGGTTCCTTGTGTTGCTGGGAAGATTACCTGGCGGTTTGTAACTGTGAGCATTGGCCAGTTGTCCGATTTGATTCTTCAGTGCTTTGATGGAAGCAGATTGGCTCTGAAGATAGCATCATATGCTGCTTGTTGCTTTTTGAACATCTCTGCATCAATTCTTTCATTTCTGGTTCTTTTTCATGTTCCTGGTGGCCTTTGTTCTGTTGTTGAAATCCTGGTGGTGGAGAGTTTCTGCTGTTGAAATCCAGGTGGTGGATTGTTCTTTTGTCCTGAATTGTTGCTCCATGAAAAATTGGGATGATTCCTCCACCCTAGGTTGTAGGTGTTGGAATATGGATTGTTCCTCTATCTGTTGAAATTGTTGACATAATTCACCGTTTCTTCAAGTTGGTTTGGTTCTGGTGCTTCTCCATATGGTGAACTTAGGAATCCAGTGCTGAGAGTCTCCATGAATTTGCATATCTGATCCAGCTTGGCGTTGACTGCTGTATTGGCTCCACTTTAATAAATTCCTATAATTCTTTGGATCATGCTCCTTTCTGTTGGACACAAGGAATTGTTGTTGGCCATTTCTTCGATTAGGTCCCAGGCTTGATCTTCTCATTTTGCCATTAAAGCTCCTCCAGCAGCAGCATCGATTGTGGTTCTCATCAGTCCAGAAAGTCCATTATAGAAGGTTTGGACTTGAAGCCATTTTGGAATTTCATGGTGAGGACATTTCCGGAGAAAATCTTTGTATCTTTCCCAAGCTTCGTAGAAAGTTTCTGAGTCTTGTTGCACAAAAGATGTGATGTCATTCCTCTGCTTTCCAGTTCTGGCTGGTGGAAAGTACTTTGCAAGAAATTTGGTGGCTAAAGTGTTCCAAGTTGTGATGGAACCTGCTGGTAGTGAATGTAGCCAAGCTTTAGCTCTGTCTTTCGAGGAGTATGGGAAAATATGCAGTCTCATTGCTTCTTCAGCTTCTCGGTTGTAATTGAAAGTGCCGCAAACTTCAAGGAAGTTGCTGATGTGGGCATTAGGATCTTCAGTTGCATTCCCCCCAAACTGAACTGACTGCTGAATCATCTGAATGCATGTTTTGATGTCACCTGCATTTCCTGGTAAGGGAGGAAGTAAAATACATGAAATGAGTCTGTCAACCACCGGAATGGTTCTGTCTCGAATGGGAATTGGTGGTGTAACCTTCAAAGGTTCAGGTTCCATGTTGACTAAAGTTGTTTGGCCTTCCGCCTTTCCCTTCTCAACTGTCTGATGGTTCTTTCAATTTCTAGGTCAAGCGGTCGGAGTTCAACGCTTCTGGTTCATCTAATGAAGGATCTGAGAACCTAAAACACAAGAAAACAAAAATAATAAGTAAAAAGAAATTAGATGCAAGTAAATGTATCTAACCTTAAAACTAATAGTGAAAGATAAATAAGTCCCCGGCAACGGCGCCAAAAACCTTGACCGGCCTAAACACACACGTATAACGCAAGCGTACGTATCGTTCAAGTAGTATAAAAAGTATCGATCCCACGAGGACTTAATACCTAATCTATTATTTTATGAGGTCAAATGATACTAGTATCTAACAGGTTGATTGAGTTGATTTGAAATGGTGATGATTCTAAATTAAAAAACAAGTAAATAAAATTGCATAAAGTAGGTTTAAGAAAATTCATATTAAAAAACTAATCTAGGGGTGAATCGTTCTAATATCTTTAAAAGATGAATGGTTATTTCATGGTTGTGTAATAAATCGGTACTAACCGGAATACTAAATTATGCAAAAGCCTCTGTCGATGGTCAGACGCAAATACCCAGTTTAACCCAATTGAACCATATGTCTATGTCAAACCAAATTATCTGGATTCATTAAGTTTAAGTTCCAATTATGGCTACCCCTGCCCGACAGGTATAATGTCTATCCTCTAAGGAAATCTATTAAATGGTTATCTATCCTCAAGGAAGATCGTGGGCTATTAAGTCTAAGGCTGAAACCTAAAATTCTTTTTTCAAGTTTATTTTAGATTTACCACATCAATCTTATTGGTGATCAGACAACAAGAAGCATTAAGCTTAAAACTTAATAAGTAACCTTTAAATTACCCAAACTATAAAATAACCCCTTATAAACCGGTGATATTAGAATTCATCACAACCCCAGATAACTAACTTAGTTACGACACATAACTATGGCTAGTAAAACTTAAATAAAATAAAAGACATAAAGTAAAATGCTGAAAAGTAAATTGCGGAAAAGTAAATGACGGAAAGTAAAAGCTGAAATTAAATACTGAAAATTAAATGCTGGAAAGTAAATGCTGAAAGTAAATTACTGAAAAGTAAATGCTGAAAGTAAATTGCTGAAAGTAAATTGCTGAAAAGTAAATCCTGAAAGTAAATTGCTGAAAGTAAATTACTGAAAAGTAAATAAAGTAAAAGTACAATAAAAGAAATGCTGAGGTAAAATGATCCACTTTTATTACTTCTATTTTTAGATATCTCCCCTTAAGTATATATTTGATGGTGTTTTCAGGTCCTATGTTATTTAAGGAGCACGATAGGGTAAAAAGGGTAATTCCCTTCTTGATCGAGATCATTAATGCCGACCCGACCACGTGAGTGTTATAGAGCCACAGGTAGAAGCGAGCATTTGATGATTGGTGACCGACCACTTTGGCTAGGATGACCGGGCATTATCAGATCGGCAGAAGCATTCTCAGTTTCAAAGGACTACCATGACCGACCTCATGAAAACCGACCAGATAGCGAGGCGTGCTCAGGAAGATAAGACATCCTATTTTCTCGGATAAGATGACAAATTATCCTACTTTCATGGGGAGAACTGGTGAATCAGTATCTTAATAGGACAAGAGAAGTAAATGTGGTTTTAAATTAGGAATCCTTATGGAGAAGGAGATTTTCGACTAGGAAACTTGTAAAAGAAGAAATCTGATTTCTCTGCACTATTATAAATAGGAGGGTAGAGTATGCTTAAGGGTATCATAATCAATATCAAGATCATTGCGATCAGACTTGTAAACACAAAGAGATAGCAGAGAAACATATCTCGGTAATAAAAGTATTATTCAGTTTTGTGTCTGTGGACGTAGGTTGGATCTAATCCGCTGAACCACGTTAAATCTCCTTGTTGATTGGCGTATTTATCTGTCTTTTGCTAAATTTGCTTCTGGTTCCCCCTTAACCGAACAAATTCACTATTGAGGGAGGATCGTCTCGGGAGTAATATTCCAATATTGCCCTGAGACTAAAATCAGCCGCCAACAGTTGGCGCCGTCTGTGGGGAACTCAACGAAAAGCAGCACACGTAGTAAAAAAAGGGCAGAAGACGAAAGTCACCGATCATCAGGAAGTCCAACTACGGACTGGGTAGAGAAGATAGAAGAAAGCATGAGGAAGAAAGTGAGGAAAACCAAGCCCTTCTGAAATCCATGATGGACTGACTAGAAAGGGTGGAATTGAGGAACAACGAGAGATTTGAAGCCGGAACCAGTCATAGAATAGGTGAGACGGCGGAAGGAAAAAGTTTGTAGATACAAGTGAAGATGATAGACCCAGAAGGAGGGGCCCCTACGGGATAAAATCCGTAGTGGTAGAAAAAGATTCACAAACGGAGGACACATGGGAGGAAAAAGAGGGAAGACAGCCGACAGATTCCTCCTACGATAGCCCCCGAAACATCAGAAGGGAAAAAATGAAGTATGACAAGGCTGAACGAGAGACCTCAAGTCATGAGGAGCCCCACGCCCGGGGAAATAGACACAAAGAAGGCCGCAGGGGGCGACATGGCAACTCAGATAGTAACATGAGGTCTTGGTTGAGGAAAGAGATGGCCAAGTGGGGAGTAAACCTCAAGGCCGATGCAGGAGATGCCCGGGACGGTGATGAGGAATCCCCCCTCGCAGAAGAAATAAAGTCGGCAAAATTCCCGAGACGATTTAACATGCTTACCAAGACACCATACAAGGGCCATACTGACCCAAAATCCCATAATGAAAGCTTTTTCCTATTAATGGAAGTCCAAGGAGTAGTGGGGGATGTCGTTTGCAAAGTATTCCCCCCAACCTTAGGCGGATCCGCCATCCTATGTTACAGAAGTCTAGCCCCAGGGAGCATCCGTAACTTCACACAACTCAAAAAATCGTTTGTGCGGCACTTCAAAGGGGCCTGCGTTCCTAAAAAGACAATTGGGGAGTTAAGACTCATGAATCAGAGAGATGACGTGCCCCTGAAGGCCTTCATTGAAAGATACCATAATATGGTGCTCGAAGTCGGGGGATATGAGTCCCTCGAGGCCTTGGAAAGTTTAAAAGGGGGCCTTAAGGGTCGGAAAGCTGTGGACTCACCTAAGAATCCAAGATACGCCGGATTATGCAACCGCCCTGGTAATAGCCCGGAAATTCGTTTTGTTAGAGAACGAAGAGAAAATCTCCCGGAGAGGGACATCTATCAGAGAGAGGAAAATAAGGGCAGAGGCCCCCCGCCGGCCTGATAGGGAGTTCAAAAAACCACCACCCCCGAGACGCAAGGAATTCAAGCCAATACCTCGGAACAACCAGGAAAGAGGAATCCCGAACCAAGTAAACCATGTAGTCAGGGAAGAAGCATACATTCCTCTGAACAAGCCACTAGGACAAAATCGTCATGGAGATCCAGGAAAAAGGCCTCTTGATAGAACCTAACCTCAGGAGATTTCCCCCAGATAAGAGAAATAAAACGTTCATATTGCGTGCATCATAATTTGAGAGGACATCCGACGGACGAGTGCAAAGACTTGCGGGAACAAATGGAAGACCTGGCTCGGAATGGATATTTAAATAAATACATTGACCATGAGGTTATGGCGGCTAGACAAAGGGCACAGCGCCGACAGTAAATATCATCATCGCAGGAGGGAAAACACTGGCCGGAGATTCTAACCGGTCCAGAAAAAACTACAGCCGGGCTCGGGGGTCGGAGGTACTGGAAGCGGAACAATCCTCGGGAATACAAGGTGGTCGGTCGGTGCCAATAATGTTCACTGACGAGGATGCCCGAGGGGTAAGTTTCCCCCACGACGATGCGTTAATAATCAAGGCAACAATCGGCGGTTCAGAGGTAGACAGAATCCTGGTGGATCCCGGGAGCGCAGTGGATATAATCTCCAAAGAGGCTCTGGAGGGCCTTGGAGTGGAGTATGCAGCTCTGACCGACGATGGCACTCCCCTATACGGCTTCGGGGGTTCAACGGTCGTCCCATTAGGGAGAATACAATTAGCAATGACAATCGGAACTCGTCCCCGGACTCGGACGATCATGATAAACTTCACAGTGGTGGACTGCATGAGCAGTTACCAAGTCATTGTCGGTCGACCTTTCATGATGAAGACAAAGGCCGCAATGTCCTGCCATTACTTAAAGTTAAAATTCCCCACCCGGGAAGGGATCGAAATCGTGTGCGGGAGTCAGAAGACAGCCCGGAGCTGTTTTGCCACCCTCTCACGGGAAACCCTCTGCGTTGAAAGAGGTACCCAAAAAAGACAAGTGAATGAAGACGGAGAAGAAGCAATGGGGAACACAGGTCCTCGGCCAAATAAAGTTGCCCGATTAGGGGCGGTCGAAAAACTAGAAGAAAGAACTTTTCGGACCTGGGAAGAGCGTAAAGATATGGGGGAAACTTAGACGAAACCCTGAAACAGGGCCTGCTGAGGTGTCTAAAGGAGCCCGGACGTCTTCGCATGGGGGCACGACGACATGCCCGGGATTGATCCGAAATTCATCAATCACCGCTTGGCAGTAAACCCGTCACACAAGCCAGTCAAGAAAAAAAGAAGAACCTTCAATCAGGAACGGTGCAGGGCAGTAGCGACCGAGGTGGACAAATTATTGAAAGCTGGTTTCATCAGAGAAGTAAAATACCCGGAGTGGGTATCAAACGTGGTACTGGTGAAGAAGTCAAACGGAAAGTGGAGGATGTGTGTGGATTTCACCGACCTGAACAAGGCATGCCCGAAAGACAGCTTCCCACTGCCAAACATAGATCAACTAGTAGATACAACAGCCTGCCAGGGACTGCTAAGCTTTATGGATGCCTTCTCAGGATACAACAGGTCAAGATGCACCCTTCGGACGAGGAAAAACAACTTTTGTCACCGACCAGGGGCTCTACTGTTACAAAGTAATGCCCTTCGGACTGAAGAATGCAGGGGCAACCTTTCAAAGGCTGGTCAACAAAATTTTCAAACCGCTCATTGGCACATCAATGTTGGTATATGTTGACGACATGATAACAATGTCCAGAGAGCCAGAATGCCACGTGACCGATCTGAGGAAAACCTTCGAATTACTAAGGAAACACAATTTAAAGCTCAACCCGGAGAAATGTGCTTTCGGAGTAGCCTCAGGGAAGTTTTGGGTTACATGGTAAGCTCCCGAGGCATAGAAGCCAATCCCAGAAGATCCAATGAGAATGCCAACCAAGGAAGCAAAAGTTTCTCAACAGAAATGGCACGGAGTAGCCTCAGAATTCATGGTAAGCTCCCGAGGCATAGAAGCCAATCCAAAAAGATCCAAGCCGTACTGGACTTAAAAGTCTCCCAAGACGGTAAAAGAAGTGCAAATTCTAACGGCAGATTGGCCGCGCTCAACCGATTCATCTCCCGAGCAACAGACAAGTGCCACCTTTTCTCAAAGTCATCAAGAAGGCCAAAAAGGAAATCGACTGGACGCGAAATGCGAGGAAGCTTTCCTACAGTTAAAACAATACCTAACACAGCCCCCGCTTCTAGCAAAGCCACTCCGGAGAAACCTTATACTTTGTACTTAGCTGTATCAGAGCATGCAGTAAGCTCGGTGCTGGTACAAGAGGTCGATAAAGTCCAAAGGCCAGTATATTATGTCAGCAAAGCTCTGTTAGATGCTGAGACCCGATATCCGATACATGAACTGGTCGCCCTGTCATTAATTACTGCAGCCCGAAATTACGACCCTACTTCCAAGCCCATCCTATTGGGTTTACAACACCGATTATCCTCTCTAGACAGATTCTACAAAAAACAGAAGTTTCGGGCAGGCTAATGAAGTGGTCGGTGGAGTTAAGTGAACACGACATTTCTTACCTCCCAAGGGTAGCAGTAAAAGGGCAGGCTTTGGCAGATTTTTGTCGCAGAATTCACAGAACCCCAGGTCCTGACTGTGGGGGAAGGCAAATGGGAGATGTCAGTAGACGGATCTGCCAGCTCACAAGGCAAGGGAGCTGGAATCATATTGAAAAGCGACAAATGTGAAGAGGTATTGTTCGCCCTGAGGTTCGCCTTCGAGGCCACAAACAATGAGGCAGAGTATGAGGCAATTCTGGCCGGTCTTAGGCTATGCGCGGTGGTAGGAGTCCACGAAGTGAGCTAGTGTTCAGCAGCTGAAAGGCGAATTCCAAGCCAGGGAGCCGAGTATGATAGCCTACTTGGCTGAAGTAAAAAGATTGGTGGGAAGAATTGGGA
>SKCR01051991.1:0-30534 GCA_019454045.1 Zanthoxylum bungeanum | reverse complement strand
CAAAGAAAGATCCACTAGTCAGCCAATATCTCAAGAATCACAGCGACGGCTTCAGAACTTGCTGATACGCTTAATCGAGGAAAGCGGGCCCCACAACGAAGATCGGGCCCCACAACTAAAAAGCGGGCCCCACCACCAGAAACTTTCAACGGTGGATATATATATCAAAACGCTCGAAATTTCGAGAGCAATAATCTGATGCGATCGGATCGTCGATCCAACGGTCAGATCTAAACTTCCAATACAATTTCCGAATTACCGGTAAATATAAAACGGAAAACAACCCAAACGATGTCGGATCGGGACGTGACCACCGGCGTTGGAAAGCTCTCGGCCTGAAAAGTGTTCACTCGCCGGAGGTGGTCGTCAGAAGTGGCCGGAGACGGCCGGAAATCGCAGAAGAAGCGGCGACGTGGCGTCCCCTTCAAGCGGCGCGTGTGGCGCGTCCGGCGGCCACTGGACTCGATCTTGGCGGAGACGGAAAGCTGGCGGCGGCAGCTTTCTGGCGGTCCGGCGCGTGGTGGCCGATGGCCGGCGGTGAAGCGGCAGCGGCGGTTTGAAGATTTGACAGTGTATTTGAAGAAAAAGAAGAGAAAAGAAAGAAAGAAAAAAACGAGAGAGAAAGAAAGGCTGAGGGAAAAAAAATGGGAAAGGTGATACGGCCCCTTAAAAAAAAAGTTGTCTATATTTTTTTTTTTTTTTTTTTTTTTTTTGCCACGTAGTATTACAATCAGCGCTTGAGACTGTGGCCATAGCGGAAGAATCATGTGAGATTCGGGTTAGCACGATTCATGATGTCACGACCCCCTCCCTAGGGCGGGCCCAACCCTAGAAAGAGGTCCGCGATCAACTTCAGCTCGAGCACTCTATATGCCAAATCAACCAAATTAAAACACATAAATAATACACCACAAATTACAAACTCATAAGGTATACACAACTTTTATGGTTTACAACACAAGACTCAAAGAAAATGCAAATGACGACTCGAATGTCTGGACCAACCCAAAAATACAACTGTGGCACGTGGATCCCAATCTGGTACTGCTCCTGCTATTCTTGCGAACTACCTGAAATGTTTGGGGGAAGAGGGGAATGAGCTTAAAAAGCTCAGCAAGTAAGCACTCATTCTCTCAACATGACCTCACCAACAAAATATGAATATTTATATAAGTATATATATATGAAAATATATATATATATATATATATATATATATATATATATATATATATATATATATAACAACTAGCTCAGACAAAACATACTCACAACAGCTCATCTCAATCAATCAAGGTTTGCTATCCGGATTCGGTATAATAATGGATTGAAACCAATGGGAGAGTACCTCATCACAACTCCCAAGGTTTCCCACTCTATCAAAACCAATGGGAGAATATCTCATCACAACTCCCAAGGGTTACCATCAACTCGAAACCAATGGAAGAGTATCTCATCACTACTTCCAAGGTTTATCAATATCTCAAACCACCTGATGTCTCATCACATCCATCTCCAACCATTATCATACTAAATCCGGTAGCATAACAATAATCTCACACATCATCCAATACAACACATCTCATTTCATTTCATCCATCAACTTATCTCAATATCACATAATACTCAATACTGTAATTCATAGTACAAATATACAATTTATATCTCAAATTAGTATTCACATTTATGTTCTCATGCTATCGATTACTCAGTCATTTTCCAACATTCATATATAAATATATAAATTTATATTATAAAAAAATATATGAAATTAACATATATTATAATATCATCTCAACAATCATCCACAACAATACAAACATCCATCATACATGGTTTCTACTCCGGGTCTAGTATAACAGAGGTCTGAAATATACTCAATGAGGAAGCCCCCGTACTCCCCCATATCAAAACCAATGGAAGAGTCCTCAATGACAACTTCCAAGGTTTCCAACCATATCAACTCGTAAATATGAGAGTAAAATATACTCAGAGGAAGCCCCCGTACTCCCCCATATCAAAACCAGTAGGAGAGTACCTCAATGACAACTCCCAAGGTTTTCTATCATCTCATCTCATCTGATGTATCATAACACTCATCTCATCTCAAGTCCGACCCCTAATATACCAAACCCGGCAGCATATCACAACAACACACATCATCCACACAATCACATCTCACATCCAATCCACAAATCTCATCTCAATAATTATGATTTCATATTATCATTCTTTCAACATCTCAATATTATATCTCCACAATATATATATAATATAAATATATATATGATATATCATTATATTTGTATATACCGACTCTCACAACAATCATCAAACATCAAACAATATGTTAAGAGAATCACCACAGAGTGTACTTACCTCTATCCATGCAAAAGCCCTTAATCCTCGTTAAAAATCTGAAAAATGTAAAATTACGATCAGGTCCCTCAATTTATCCAAAATTACGATTTTACCCATAAACTTTCCCGATACGCCCAAATAGTCCTAAGATTCTTAAATATTACTATTTAATCCCTAATTAGCAGAATTTACAATTTTACCCCCTTAATTATGCAAATTTACAATAATATCCAAAACTTTCCAATTCTATCATTTACACCCCCAAAACGGTAATAATTACATACCGAGCTCCAACGATCTCCAAATCTCTCAAAGAAAGATCCAATGGTCAGTGAACCTCTCAAGAATCACAGCGACGGCTTCGGAACTTGCTGATACGCTTAACTAGGAAAGCGGGCCCCACAACGAAGATCGGGCCCCACAACTAAAAAGCGGGCCCCACCACCAGAAACTTTCAACGGTGAAAAATATACCAAAATGCTCGTATAATCGAGAGCAACAATCTGATGCGATCGGATCGCCGATCCAACGGTCGGATCTCAACTTCCAGTACAAATCCCGAATTACCGGTAGATATAAAACGGAAAACAACCCAAACGATGTCGGATCGGGACGTGACCACCGGCTTTGGAAAGATATCGGCCTGAAAAGTGCCCACTCGCCGGAGGTGACGTCATAAGTGATCGGAGGTGGCCGGAAAATGCAGAAAAGCCGGCGAAGAATCGCTCACTTCCGACGGAGAGTGGCGGCGCGTCCGGCGTCCGATGACGTCGATCTTCGGCGCGTGGAAAGCTTACGACGGCAGATTTCAGGCGGTCCGGCGCGTGGCAGCTACTGATCAACGAAGGAGTGGCGGCGGCGGTTTGAAGTTGGCAGGGAGAGGGAGAGTTTTGGAAAGAAAGAAGAAAGAGAAGGAAAGAAAAGAAATAGGAGAGAGAAGAAAGACTGAGAGGAAAAGAAAATTTGACACGGTCCCTTCAAAAAAAAATGTCGTCTCTCAATTATTATTTTTTTATAAAGCCAAACAATTTTTTTTTTTTCTTCCTACCCCACTGCTTATCATTTATTTTTTTATATAAGGTATCACAATCTACCCACCTTACAAAAATTTCGTCCCCGAAATTTCTCAATCTTTCAAATGGTTCTGGATATTTCTCCTTCAAAGCATGTTCCACTTCCCAAGTCGCATCCTGAATGTGATGATCGTTCCACAAAACTTTCCTATTGATTCTACTCAACCAACAGTCTCGTTCGGATCAACCTGATCCTAGCAAATGTCATATCTACCTAGTTTAAGCCAAGAATCTGTCCATCTCCAACTTCGCCCCAACCAACAAAAGTCTTAAATCGCCTCTCTCGTAAAGCCTTAAATGGAGTCATGTTGATTCTAGTCAAAAAGCTATACTTATAAGCAAACTCGATCAAATGCAAATGTTCACCCCCAACTCCCATTTATGTCACAACACACAACCTGAACAAATCTTCTAACATCTGAATAGTCCGCTCTGACTGACCGTCTGTTTGAGGGTGGAATGAGGTACTCGTATAAATCTTTGATCCGATAGTCTTCTAGAAACTCTCCCGAAAATGAGAAGTAAACCGAGAACTCTATCCGATACAATCGATAAGGGTACACTATGTAATCGTACAATCTGTTCCACAACTAAATATCACTAGTCTATCTGGTCCCCACGTCACTCGAATCGCTAAAAAGTGAGCAGACCTATACAATCGATTCTCTGCTACACAAATTGCATCATAACCATACCGCGTCTTCGACAACCATACCACAAAATCCATCACGATATTTTCCCATGGCCACTCAGGTCTAAGTGAAGGCTGGGGTAATCCAACTGGATGTTGATGCTCTCCTATATCCTACTGACAAACTAAACTCCGAGGTATAAACACTTAAATCTCTCTCTTCATTCCCAACCACCATTAAGTCTTCTCTAGATTTTGATACATCTTAGTACTCTCAGTTTTCATGTAATAAGGATTATCATATGTCTCACCCAAAATCTCATACTTAAGCGTTCCAGTATGTGGTATTACAACTCTATTACCAAATAGTTATACATCCTCTGAACTCAGTCTGAAAGTAGTAGTCCCATTCCTCACAATCTCTGCTCTCCAATTTTCCACATTGGTCAAATTGCCTTGTGCTATAATAATTCCATCTAACGGTGTGGGTCAAGCCTTCATATAAACAAGAATTCTCCCACTACAGAACAATATGAAAGTCAAACATACCAATGTCATCTCCTCGAACATTCTCTGTCTAACGTTCAAAAAAAATTAACTAACATTCTTCCCACTTAGCGTATCAGTAACTTCATTAATCTTTTCTGAATGCTAATCAGTAGTACAACCATAGTTACTTAGGAACTCCATCCAACGTAGCTATCACCAAAATTCAGGTTTTCTGAATGGAAACATATTTCAACTCTATCGATCATTATGCATCTCACACTCATCATCATATGAATAATGCCCTCAATTATTATCATTATTCTAATCTGTGCCCCCAACTGACGAACCGGCTATCTTGTCTCCAAAGGAAAAGGCTCCACCTAAGGGTCCCGCTCAGACAACAACTGTAAAATGCTTTTAGCAGTTTACGCAAAATCCACCAACTTAAGATTCCCACTACCAAAAAGAGGATTTGTATGTCCCTCATACATCTGCTTTACATCTAATCATCACGACAATTATTATCCCTTCCAATTATGCATGGATACTGTGAAAACGTCTTTTCACGAAGAAATTATTGCTATCACCCCTATAAAGAAATGCATAAGTTCTTAGGGAATTACTCAAATTTCTTTCATGGCATCCTCATCTACCAATCCTAATCCCTGTTCAAAATCTGCTAGAGCTAAGGTGATATACCAAAGCTTTGTAAATGGCCAGTCCTGATCTGACGTGCAATTATAGACTCTAAATATGTTCGAGACCTTAGGAGAGACATCTACAATTGTCTCAATGAAGCTCCATCCGCTCTTCTGCCCAAAGAGATTGCATTGGATATCATGGCAAGGGTTCCTACAAACTTCTTGAGATGGTGTTTCATTCTTAGAACCATTTGGAATGGAAAAACAGATGGTTTAATCCAATACAAAAATAATTCTGCGATTGTTCACTGCGGATATCACAGATTCCATTCCACAGTTTTTATCAACAGTCAGGATTTCTTCAATCATTGCCAATGGAGTCTCGGCACCTTATTTTTGAACTTGGTTTCCTAAATGGATTTATCCTTGGACCGAGTCCAATCCATCCCCACTATCCTGGTATCTCAGAAGCCATCCTAAGTGAGCTTCCTCCTTTCGTCAGTAATATCTTATATCGTTGGTATCAACGCCACAAAAGTATTACTGTATGGATCGAAACCATTACTCCAGAATGGTCAGACGACTATTCACTCATTTATCACCCAATTCATCTAATAAGAATCATACCATCACATCAACTCACTAATTGGAGACTCAGTAGTTGGCCATCTAGACCAAAGCTTAGAGCTTACTATGGATACGATGATATTTTCCCAGCAGATATTACCTTTCGTCAATCCTGTGATCTTAGAGCTCTCTCCGCAGACTCAGTCCGTCGAAGCCTAGAAAGCAATACCAATGATAGAGCTTGGAAACTTTTCACTACTATCGAAGAGTCATCTAGAAGTATCGTCCAAGGTTACAATAAAATCAAGTTTCCCGACAGTCTCGAAATCCAAGTCATCGACGGCCTCATTCCAATGTCTCTACGTGCGAAACGCCAATGGGAAGATTACCAATTCGAAGATGATCCTGTCCTAGCAACACAACCAAGTTGTTATATTCCATAATGCAATCATAAATCTTATTATGTTGTTGCTGCTTGGTATTATAGCATTTGTTTGCTTAAACAAAAACGTCAATAAACTATTCTTATTCCTTCTTTCTCAAACACCAAAATTCTAATGTCTTCGACTTACTCACTCACGACGATTGTATAACTACGACAACAAATTCACATTAGGTACCACTGTAGAAATCACGTCAGATACAACTACGGAAATAGCGAAAAGGGCAATTGTCGAAACTACTGATGGTATAAGTCCAAGCTCATTGTTATCCTCAACAATCGGATGAACACCAAATAAGTTATAACAATTTCAAGATCTATCGGCCAAGTGTGAGGTCTCTCTACACTATTACACGTCATTCCCGCGTATCGTCAAACAATCCTTCTCCCACGTTGAGTACCAGTACCACGGCCACGTCCAGACATTTTTTCTACAGACACAAAACTACCCTTTTAATACCCTCATCTAATGCAACGTGTCTACAGAACCTAAAACCCTAAGCTCTGATACCAAATCTGTCACGACCCCCTCCCTAGGGCGGGCCCAACCCTAGAAAGGAGTCCGCGATCAACTTCAGCTCGAGCACTCTATATGCCAAATCAACCAAATTAAAAACACATAAATAATACACCACAAATTACAAACTCATAAAGTATACACAACCTTTATGGTTTACAACACAAGACTCAAAGAAAATGCAAATGACGACTCGAATGTCTGGACCAACCCAAAAATACAACTGTGGCACGTGGATCCCAATCTGGTACTGCTCCTGCTATTCTTGCGAACTACCTGAAATGTTTGGGGGAAGAGGGGAATGAGCTTAAAAAGCTCAGCAAGTAAGCACTCATTCTCTCAACATGACCTCACCAACAAAGTATGAATATATATAAGTATATATATATGAAAATATATATATATATATATATATATATATATAATATATATATATAATATATATATAACAACTAGTCAGACAAACATACTCACAACAGCTCATCTCAATCAATCAAGTGCTATCCGGATTCGGTATAATAATGGATTGAAACCAATGGGAGAGTACCTCATCACAACTCCCAAGGTTCCCACTCTATCAAACCAATGGGAGAATATCTCATCACAACTCCCAAGGGTTACCATCAACTCGAAACCAATGGAAGAGTATCTCATCACTACTTCCAAGGTTTATCAATATCTCAAACCACCTGATGTCTCATCACATCCATCTCCAACCATTATCATACTAAATCCGGTAGCATAACAAATAATCTCTCACACATCATCCAATACAACACATCTCATTCATTTCATCCATCAACTTATCTCAATATCACATAATACTCAATACTGTAATTCATAGTACAAATATACAATTTATATCTCAAATTAGTATTCACATTTTATGTTCTCATGCTATCGATTACTCAGTCCATTTTCCAACATTCATATATAAATATATAAATTTATATTATAAAACAATATATGAAATTAACATATATTATAATATCATCTCAACAATCATCCCACAACAATACAAACATCCATCAACATGGTTGCTACTCCGGGTCTAGTATAACAGAGGTCTGAAATATACTCAATGAGGAAGCCCCCGTACTCCCCCATATCAAAACAATGGAAGAGTCCTCAATGACAACTTCCAAGGTTTCCAACCATATCAACTCGTAAAATGTGAGTAAAATATACTCAGAGGAAGCCCCCGTACTCCCCCATATCAAAACCAGTAGGAGAGTACCTCAATGACAATCCCAAGGTTTTCTATCATCTCATCTCATCTGATGTATCATAACATTCTCATCTCATCTCAATCCGACCCCTATATACAAAACCCGGCAGCATATCACAACAACACACATCATCCACACAATCACATCTCACATCCAATCCACAATCTCATCTCAATAATTATGATTTCATATTATCATTCTTTCAAAATCTCAATATTACATCTCCACAATATATATATAATATAAATATATATATGATATCATTATATTTGTATATACCGACTCTCACAACAATCATCAAACATCAAACAATATGTTAAGAGAATCACCACAGAGTGTACTTACCTCTATCCATGCAAAAGCCCTTAATCCTCGTTAAAAAATCTGAAAAATGTAAAATTATGATCAGGTCCCTCAATTTATCCAAAATTACGATTTTACCATAAACTTTCCCGATACGCCAAATAGTCCTAAGATTCTAAATATACTATTTAATCCCTAATTAGCAGAATACAATTTTTACCCCCTGAATTATGCAAATTTACAATAATATCCAAAACTTTCCAATTCTATCATTTACACCCCCAAAACGGTAATAATTACATACGAGCTCCAATGATCTCCAAATCTCTCAAAGAAAGATCCAATGGTCAGTGAACCTCTCAAGAATCACAGCGACGGCTTCGGAACTTGCTGATACGCTTAACTAGGAAAGCGGGCCCCACAACGAAGATCTGGCCCCACAACTAAAAAGCGGGCCCCACCACCAGAAACTTTCAACGTGTGAAAAATATACCAAAATGCTCGTATAATCGAGAGCAACAATCTATGATGCGATCGGATCGCCGATCCAACGGTCGGATCTCAACTTCCAGTACAAATCCCGAATTACCGGTAGATAAAACGGAAAACAACCCAAACGATGTCGGATCGGGACGTGACCACCGGCGTTGGAAAGATATCGGCATGAAAAGTGCCCACTGCCGGAGGTGGTGACGTCATAAGTGATGGAGGTGGCCGGAAAAATGCAGAAAAAGCGGCGAAGAATCGCTCACTTCCGACGGAGAGTGGATGGCAGGCGGCGGGCCGATGACGTCGATCTTGGCGGTGCTGGAAAGCTACGCGGCAGATTTCAGGCGGTCCAGCGCGTGGCAGCTATTGATCACGAAGGATAGGAGTGGCGGCGGCGGTTTGAAGTGGCAGGGAGAGGGAGAGTTTGGAAAGAAAAGAAGAAAGAGAAGGAAAAGAAAGAAATAGGAGAAGAAGGAAAGACTGAGAGGAAAAGAAAAATTTGAACGGTCCCTTCAAAAAAAAACATAGTCTATTTTTGCTTGATTCGGTTCCGTCTCTCATATTATTTTTTTATAAAGCCAAACAAATTTTTTTTTCTTCCTACCCCACTGCTTATCATTATATTTTATAAGTATTCACACATGAACTATCAACAACATATTTTGACCATATGGGTAGAAACTTTCGTACATGTAAGAGCCAAATTTGGTCTAAGGTAAAACTGTCTTTCACCTTAAGCCCATTATAGGCCCGAAACAAAGCCCAAAGAATTATGTATTTGATTACATTAAAATCATAAAGCATGGCCACTCCACTTAACCTAACTCTAGCACTAATCCCCACCACTCCACTTAACCTAACTCTAGCACTACCCCACCACTCCACTTAACCTACTCTAGCACTAACCTCACTTACTCCAAAACCATTAATACCACAAACCTCAGATCATGTTTTATCTATAAATATGAGAAGAATACGGGAAGAAAGCATTCAAGTCTCATTTCTCTGACCCTAATACTTCAAGCTCTCAATCCTTAATCCCCTCATATATTACACGGCTCTCACGGCCAAACAAAGGAAGTAGAGGTAATATTCAACCTTGCTTTCCCATTTTACAAACTTATTTCCTGCCACTGACTTGGGCGTCGGAGTATACCCGGTATCCACCACACCGGTGGTAGCCTACTCTCGTCCACTCTACTTATTTTTTGCAGGATTGCTAGTGCCCAATTTACAAATTCTGATTGAGGACCCTGGCGAATTCTGGAGTCCACAATTTGGCGCCCCCACCGTGGGGCCCTAGCAATAATTTGCAGACAAAGGCTTTCCACCCTACAAACACTCACTGCTTAGTCAATCATGACTTCAAGCAATGAACAAACACCTGATCCAGTGGCATCACAATTGGCCATACTACAAGACAGATTGAAAGCTTTGGAAGAAGAGAATTTTACATTTCGTAGTTCCAACATAAACCTCCAAAAACAATTGGAACTACTTTCATCACCCACACAACTTCACAATACATCAGAACAACACAACAACCGGATCACTCCAGCTAACTTCAAGGAGCATTTGACGAAAAAAGACGACGTTCCATCAAATGGTGAGAACCAGAGGAACTTACCAAGTTCACCAGTCAACCAAGCCCAGCAAATTGTCATCACAATGAGAAAGGAAATGAAAGAATTTAAAGAAGCTATTATGTCCAGTCTACCAGGGGTGAAACTCCCAATGAAGAAGAGTAGAGCTGGAACCATTTCAGATACCCCTTTCATTGAGGCGATAACATCTGTTGAGCTACCACGGAAGTTCAGCCCACCAGACATGAAGTTATACGATGGATCCACTGACCCAGACGACCATGTCATTCATTATAAATACAAAATGATGTCAACAGGCTTAGCTCCTCATCAATGGGAAGCTGGAATGTGCAGAGGATTTGGAGAAACTTTGGGTGGTCCAGCTCTTACATGGTTCATCAACCTACCATACAGATCCATCAAATCTTATCAACAATTAGCAGACAAATTTGTTGAACATTTCGCCAGCTCTTGCAAACTTGAAAAAACTACTGATGATCTCAGTGCCATCCTACAACGGAGGGGAGAATCATTGCGAAGCTATGTTGCTCGATTCAACAAAGAAAGAATAACAATTCCAGACCTTCATCAACCAACAGCTGTGGAGGCTTTCAGGAACGGGTTACTTTGTGAAAGTGGACTCTACAAAAAGCTGACCAAGTTCCGGTGCTACACGATGGACCAGGTTATGGCTCGAGCCCAAGTCGAAATCAGGTGGAAGAAGATAAAAGGAATAAAAGGAAAGACATTTCCTCCAACATGCAAAACGAAAGAACAGCCCATTCTACCAAACGATATAAAGAATTTACAAATATGATGCCTAAGCGTCATTCGGAGAAATGGAACCACCCAAGGAGAGAACATCAGCCCCACCAAAAAGGTTTTGATCAAAGACCTCCATCATACAGAGCTCGAGAAACAATCCCGATGGAAAAACCCAGACTCCCAGACTACAATTTTTCTATATCCCCAGGAGAGTTAGTCTTGGTACTTAAAAAGATGGGAAATGAAGTAAAGTGGCCACCACGCAACAGAGAAAGTTTCAAAAATAAAGACACAAACAAATGGTGTGAGTTCCATCGAGACTACGGCCATACCCTAGCTGAATGTGTGGCGTTGAGGTTGGAAGTACTTGAGTTGTTGAACAAAGGGTTTTTAAGGGATCTACTTACGGAGAAGGGGCAACCTACTTTAGCTCAGAGGAACGAGAAGGCTGGACATGGGGAAGCACCAATTCAACCTCCACCAATTGATAACACCGTGAATTTCATTTCAGGAGGATCAGAGATTAGTGGAGTATCATATTCAGCAGCCAAACGACATTCCAGAGCGATTGTATCAAGCCTTCAACATTCCACGACGTCTTTAGAAAAAATGTTTACAAACCTAATAATGGAGTTTCCAGACGACATCAACTCTGGTAGCATGAACCCTCATCATGACGCCTTAGTAATCTCTCTACAGGTGGCAAATTTCATGATCAAACGAGTTCTGGTAGATACTGGATCCTCAGCCAACATCATCTTTACAACAGCCTTGGCAGACATGGGAGCTGAATTAGAGAAAATTAACAAAAAGACGACTGTGTTGATTGGATTCAGTGGTGAACAAAAATTTACTTTGGGAGAAATAAGTCTTCCAGTCTACGCAGGGGGAATCAACAAAATGACAACCTTCCTAGTCCTAGATTGTCCTTCAGCCTACAATCTAATTATTGGGAGGCCATTGGATTCATGAAATGAGGGCAGTATCGTCCACCTATCATCAAACTCTAAAGTTTCCTACTAAGTGGGGAATTCAAGAAATAAGGGGAGAGAGAGTTGCTTCCAGAGGATGCTACCAGACGACAATGAAGGCAAATGTCAATTCAGCATAGCAATTACAGAATGAACCTCATTCGCAGGAGCCCACACTTCCAAGTATTGAAGATTGGATGAGGTTCAAATCCATGACAAATATACAGACCATAAAACTCAAATTGGAGCAAATCTAGATCCCAGACTACGGGCAGACTTAAGTGAATTTTTGAGAAAACGACATGACCAGTTTGCTTGGTCGCATGAAGACATGACTGGGATTGACCCCAGCTTGATTACTCATCAACTCCATGTGGATCCAGACTACCCTCCAATCAGACAGAAAAGAAGGAAGTTTGCCCCAGAGAGAAACCAGATCATTGATGAAGAAATCCAAAAATTGTTACAAAATGGTGCCATTAAAGAAGTTCAATTCCCAGCCTGGTTAGCCAATGTGGTGGTGGTACGAAAGAAGAATGGAAAATGGAGAGTTTGTATCAACTTCACAGATTTGAACAAAGCATGCCCAAAAGATTCATTCCCATTGCCTCATATTGATCAAATGGTTGATGCTACAGCTGGACACGAATTGCTAAGTTTTATGGATGCATATTCTGGGTACAATCAAATCCTTATGCATCCAAACGACCAAGAGAAAACAGCTTTCATGACCAATAGGGGCATATTCTGTTACAAGGTAATGCCCTTTGGTCTAAAAAATGCAGGTGCTACATATCAGAGAATGGTCAATAAAATGTTCTCACAACAGATTGGAAAAACAATGGAGGTGTATGTAGACGACATGTTGGTGAAATCATCGAAATCTGATCAGCATCTGCAACACCTGGAAGAAGCATTCAAGGTGATGAATAGGTATGGGATGAAATTGAATCCAACAAAATGTGCGTTTGGAGTTGCTTCTGGGAAATTCTTGGGATATGTCGTTACACAACGAGGGATTGAGGCAAATCCAGATCAAATCAGGTCCATACTTGAAATTCCTTCTCCAACCTGCCCAAAGGAAGTCATGCGACTAGCAGGGAGAATTGCTGCGTTGAACAGATTCATCTCCAAGTCGACAGATAAAAATTTATGTTTTTTCAGCCATTAAAAAGACAAAAAACTTTGAATGGACTCCCGCCTGCGAACAAGCTCTGAAAGAGCTGAAGCAGTACTTAACATCACCACCATTGTTGTCAAAACCACTCGACAACGAAAGGTTATTCTTGTACTTGGGAGTGTCAAACCAAGCAGTGAGCGCTGTTTTGATTCGAGAAGAGAACGGCACCCAACTTCCAGTCTACTATGTAAGCAAGGCATTACTTGATACGGAGTCACGTTATTTGCATTTGGAGAAATTGGTACTAGCCTTGGTAATATCAGCCAGGAAGCTACGACCATACTTTCAAGGACATCCTATCACAGTCTACTCGGAGTACCCCTTGAGGAGCATACTACACAAGCCAGAGTTGACTGGAAGATTAACAAAATGGGCTGTTGAATTGGGAGAACACGACACATCACTTACCAGCCCAGAACAACAATCAAATCTCAAGCCTTGGCTGACTTTGTAGCAGATTTCAGTCCAACTCAGAATCCCTTGGAAGGTACTGAAGTCAATTCAATCCAATCAAATTCACTTTGGAAACTTTCAGTCGACGGTTCTAGCAATAAGAAAGGATGTGGCCTTGGCATAGTGATCACTACTCCTGATGGGGACATACTACAACAAGCAATCAAATGTGGATTCCGGGTTACAAACAATGAAGCAGAATATGAAGCTATAATAGCAGGAATCAGCTTGGTCAAAGAGCTGGGGGAAGGAGAATCGAAGTGAAATCAGACTCCCAATTGATAGTGAATCAGCTCCAAGGTTCATATCAGGCACGAGACCCTCAAATGTTTTCCTACTTGCAGAAAGTTAAAGAAGTCCAGGCGACATTTCAAGAATTCAACATATCTCAAGTTTCAAGAAGTGAAAACACTCAGGCGGACGCGTTGGCTACCCTCGGATCGACGATGCATGGGGACAAACTTCAATCAATTCCAGTAGTGTATTTAAATTGGCCATCAATTTGGAAGGAGAACAAGGAGATTAGCACCATCACTTCAGACGACTCATGGATGACACCAATCATGAAATACTTGCAAGATGGACTGCTTCCAGAAGATAGAAATGAAGCAAGAAGGATTCAAAGGCAGGCAGCAAGATTCACCATATTTAATGGACAACTATTGAAAAGGTCGTTCTCTGGACCCTACTTGAAATGTCTTACTCATGATCAAGCACAACATGTACTATCAGAATTGCACGAAGGAGAATGCGAAGAAATCATTCTGGAGGACGAAGCCTTGCCTCTCGCGCCCATTCGACTGGGTATTATTGGCCAACTATGAGAATTGATTCAGTCAATTACACGAAGAAGTGTGAAAAGTGTCAGAGATTCGCTCCTATTCCACATCTTCCACCAGAAAAGCTGAATCATATCCTATCCCCATGGCCGTTCATGAAGTGGGGTATGGATATTGTAGGAAGCTACCAACCGCCCCTGAACAACGAGTCTACATGCTAGTCTTGACAGATTATTTTTCAAAGTGGATTGAAGCGGACTCCTTTGCCAAAGTACGAGACAAAGAAGTTCAAACATTTGTCTGGAAAAACATCATATGTCGTTTCGGCATTCCCAAGGAGATTGTAACAGATAATGGCTCCCAGTTCATTAGTCGACATTTTCAAGACTTTTGTAAAAATTGGGGATCAAGTTAAGTTTTTCAACCCCACGCTTTCCACAAGCTAATGGGCAAGCCGAGTCTTCTAACAAGACACTTTTGAATTCTTTGAAGAAAAGATTGGAAAAGGCAAAAGGATCATGGGCAGACGAACTTCCTGGAGTATTGTGGTCCTACAGAACGACCATCCGTTCTTCGACTGGAGAAACTCCTTTCTCTTTGGCATTTGGAACAGAGGCAGTAATTCCAATCGAAGAAGCCATTCCTTCTCTACGCTACCAGTACGCTGGTGATGAGGCAAATCAGCAGTTGATGTATATGAATCTAGATACAATCGACGAAAGACGAGAAAAGGCGACCATACGACTTGCATCTCATCGTAAAGAATGGCGAGATATTTCAACAAAAATGTCAGAAGCAGAACATTCAGGAAGGGGAAGGGGTTGGGTACTACGAAAAGTCTTTCAAAACACAAAAGAAGTCGGAGAAGGGAAGTTGGGACCAAATTGGGAAGGGCCATACATCATCACAAGAGTTGTTGGACACGGAGCCTACAAATTACAAACAATTGAGGGGAGACAAATTCACAATAGTTGGAATGCAATTCAACTTAAGCAATTTCACCGGTAATTTAAGCGTGCATTTATTCATATTTTAAGATTCAGAGTAATTTTCTACTTTATGTATTGTGTGATTCGACTTAATAACAAATTTCATTTGAAATATCATCCCAAAATATCATTAATTCATTAAAATTGTTCTACAAAGAAGTTAAATTAAAATTACAAAAGATTCAAATTTCTGGAGTAGCTTCTTCCTGAATGCATTCAGCAGCAACTTCAGGTGCAGGAATTTCTTGAACTTGAGTTGTCGGCTCGATTTCCATTCGACTAAGTTCTTCATTCTCTTATCCGTTTCTTGAACTTCAGCCGCTCCTCGCCATCAATTACTTCTTTTTCTGCCACTTTCGAGTCGACCTCTTCGCCTTTCTCTTCCACATCACCCTCGTCTGAAAAAGAAACTCCTGCCAATAGTTGGTCATACTGCTGAATCCATTTCTCAGGCTCCCAAGCTCCTGTCTTCCCATCAAGGAAATCCTTCATCAGATGACTGCGTTCTTTCATCATAGATTCAAGAGCGATCCCTTCAAGATTCTCAAGTAATTCTTCATTCTCCTTCTTCACATTCTCGAACGCATCCTTATAGCCTTCAATTGTAACTCAGAAGTCTCCTTTTCCATCTGAAGTGTTGCCTTCACTTCCTTCAACTCCTTCTCCAATGCAGCATTTCTTTTTTCAAGCGACTTCATTTGGACAACTTCCTTTTTCATTGCCGCGAATGATTTTTCCATTTCTCTTGTTTCTTAAGGTCGATTCGACATATCGTGCATATGTAGACTGCACTCCATTGCCTGGAAAAAGGATTTGATTAGAATCCATTCTACAAATTATTAAGAAATTTCTATCTACTTTCTTACTTGGTAATTTAAAGCCGCAGCCTTTTTCATCGACTCGACCGGGCCAATCTTGGATAACCTCTGTTCATCCTCTTCCAGCAGAAGCTTCTTAATAAAAGGGTCAAGGCTTGATGGGTCAGAAATTGCAGTCGACCCTGATGGAATCCTGACAACTATATTATCGATTTCTTCGATTTCATCCGCCTTCCTTTTCCCCCCTTTGACAACTATTTCGGTCGACTTCCCCTTATGCTTTGGAGTTCCAGTCGACGATACCAATTGTGGTTCTGGAACCTCCACTTCTGGCTCCTTTATCTTGAGCTTCCTAGCCTTTTTTCGGCTCATCAACTCATCAATTGATGCTACTTTTATTTGCCTCGACGCCATGTCCTCTGCGCATAAAATTTCTTTTGGAGTTAATGTCTTTATAAACAACACCTTTCCGTACAGAGCTCGAATCGACCGAGTACAGTAGATGACTTCCAATACGTTTTTAGAAAGTGCCAAAGGGGTAGATATACCTTCTGATTCGAAGATTTCTTTCCACTGTAAAGTTGCTCTTAATCTCTGCTCTACCAAGATTATCCTCCAATCTCTTTGTTCGACGGGAAGATCAAGAAGAGCTTTTGTGTTCGACAAAATAAGAGGTGTTTTGTCGAATAAACTGTTTCGAAAAGGACCTACATAATAACAATCCATACATTAGTATCATACGACAATAACATTGATAAATTTTCAATAAATAGAAGAAGTTGATACTCACTAAATACACTCCAGTATTCTGAAACTCGACCCATTCCAGTCGACCCAAAGATACCCTCATTTTTCACAAAGAAATAGTCCGACTGCCAATTACCCCTATCGTTTGTTGGAAGCCCCATAACTATTTGTTCCCTCTTACGACGAAGGTACAAAGTATATCTCCCTTTTTCAGTTAGGTGCTCTTTAAGGTAGTATGAATATAAAATGTCCTTCACCTCAAACAATAACCTTGTTCGAATGCTAAGCATTCAATCGACATTAAAATCCTCCAAGCATTCGGCATTAGTTGAGAATGAGCAATCCCATAATGATCCAAAATTTCCCAAGCTAACCTCGGAATAGGGAATCTAAGCCCATTAGAAAACGGTACTACATAAAAACCAATCCATCCGGGAATTTTATAATCGATCCTTTCAGACGGCAAGGGCACCCTCAGTTCCATTGATCTAGGAAATCTTTACTTAATCCTAATTTCCATCAGCAAACTAGCCGTCATTCGACTAGCTGGGTTCTTGGTTAGTATGTTGGTAGGCTCACTTGTGCTCACCCCTCCACTAAATTCCTCGACAGCTGCCAATGATCTAATAGGAATTGCCTGCAACGGAACTTCATGCGACATAACGGTTACAGGTCCTTCCTCAAAAAACTCTTGACGCGACCATTCCTTAATGATTTTTCTTCTGTTGATTCACTCGATGATGATCCTACGAATGTATTGATCTGTTCTCCTAAACTTTCTAAAGAGTCTCCACTCGACATATTCTATTCAGCGAGTCTACAAACAAATAATTTCTAGATTTCCTTAAAGATCAAATCCTACTCCTATCTCCAAACACAAATCCACCAAATAACGTATGATTCTAAAGATCAAACAACCTAATTTAGCTAAGAACTAAGAACAGATTGAAGTACAATCTACGAATATTCAAAGCAAATGAAGAACGTGAAGAGAGTGAAAGAAGTACCTTGAAGCCTTGAAGTTCTCTCCCAAATCGATTGATCTGGGAAATGAAACAAATGAACCCAACAAGCCACAATTAATACTTCTTTTGGCGGTTATTTCCCGCCATAAGACTCCTCGTTATTTGCGCTAGGTTTTACTCCGTTAAACGACACGTGGAAGATCTATAGAATGTAACTCATATCTAGTCAAGTGAACTCCTGAACCTGTATTAGGTTCAGTCGACAAAGGGACATTCCCCTTGACTCATATCTAGTCAAGTGAACTCCTGAACCTGCATTTGGTTCAGTCGACAAAGGGACATTCCCCTTGACTCATATCAAGACAAGTGAACTCCTGAACCTGCATTTGGTTCAGTCGACAAAGGGACATTCCCCTGGACTCATGTCGAGTTAAGTAAACTCCTGAACCACCGTTTGGTTCAGTCGACAAAGGGATATTCCCCTTGACTCATGTCGAGTCGAGTGAACACCTGAACCACCGTTTGGTTCAGTCGACAAGGGACATTTCCCTCGACTCATGTCGAGTCAAGTAAATTCCTGAACCACCGTTTGGTTCAGTCGACAAGGGACATTCCCCTGGACTTATGTCGAGTCAAGTAAACTCCTGAACCACCGTTTGGTTCAGTCAACAAAGGGACATTCCCTTGGACTCATGTCGAGTCAAGTAAATTCCTGAACCACCGTTTGGTTCAGTCGACAAGGGACATTCCCCTGGACTCATGTCGAGTCAAGTAAACTCCTGAACCACCGTTTGGTTCAGTCGACAAAGGACATTCCCCTGGACTCATATCGAGTCAAGTAAACTCCTGAACCACCGTTTGGTTCAGTCGAAAGGGACATTCCCTTGGACTCATGTCGAGTCAAGTAAATTCCTGAACCACCGTTTGGTTCAGTCGACAAAAGGACATTCCCCTGGACTCATGTCGAGTCAAGTAAACTCCTGAACCACCGTTTGGTTCAGTCGACAAGGGACATTCCCCTGGACTCATGTCGAGTCAAGTAAACTCCTGAACCACCGTTTGGTTCAGTCGACAAAGGGACATTCCCCTTGACTCATATCAAGACAAGTGAACTCCTGAACCTGCATTTGGTTTAGTCGACAAGGGACATTCCCCTGGACTCATGTCGAGTCAAGAAAATTCCTGAACCTGCATTTGGTTTAGTCAACAAGGGACATTCCCCTGGACTCATGTCGAGTCAAGTAAAATCCTGAACCACCGTTTGGTTCAGTCGACAAGGGACATTCCCCTAGACTCATATCGAGTCAATTAAACTCCTGAACCACCGTTTGGTTCAGTCGACAAGGGACATTCCCCTGGACTCATGTCGAGTCAAGTTGGACTCCTGAACCTGCATTTGGTTCAGTCGACAAAGGGACATTCCCCATGACTCTAGTCGAGTCAAGATTGGACTCCTGAACCCGCATTTGGTTCAGTCGACAAAGGGACATTCCCCATGACTCTTGCCGAGTCAAGTGGGACTCCTAAACTTATATTCGGTTCAGTTGACCAGAGAATGTTCCCCATTACTTATGTCGAGTCAAATGTATCCATGGATCTTCAAACTGATCAGACGACCAAGAACCAATTACCATAAGTCAAGTCAAATCAGAAGGACTAAGACTTCGTCTGCCCAGGCGATACACGCGATATATTCCAAAAAACCCACATTTTGCACAAAGCTCTTATAAAACAATCTAACAGAAGGTGATACATTCTTGTCACGTGTTTTTGTGATTAGTATCATTTGACATAAACGTATATACTCTCTAAGACAAAACTTCTTTGACTTAGAGAGTAAGGGACAAACTGTAAGAGCCAAATTTGGTCTAAGGGTAAAACTGTCTTTCACCTTAAGCCCATTATAGGCCCGAAACCAAAGCCCAAAGAATTATGTATTTGATTACAATTAAAATCATAAAGCATGGCCACTCCACTTAACCTAACTCTAGCACTAATCCCCACCACTCCACTTAACCTAACTCTAGCACTAATCCCCACCACTCCACTTAACCTAACTCTAGCACTAATCCTCACTTACTCCAAAACCATTACCACCAAACCTCAGATCATGTTTTATCTATAAATATGAGAAGAATACGGGAAGAAAGCATTCAAGTCTCATTTTCTCTGACCCTAATACTTCAAGCTCTCAATCCTTAATCCCATCATATATTACACGGCTCTCACGGCCAAACAAAGGAAGTAGAGGTAATATTCAACCTTGCTTTCCCATTTTACAAACTTATTTCCTGCCACTGACTTGGGCGTCGGAGTATACCTGGTATCCACCACACCGGTGGTAGCCTACTCTCGTCCACTCTACTTTGTTTTTTGCAGGATTGCTAGTGCCCAATTTACAAATTCTGATTGAGGACCCTTGGCGAATTCCGGAGTCCACATACCCTAGGTCAATAGGTGGGGATACAGTGAGGCGAGGGACCATATCATATGTAAATCACATACAAAATGGGTATATATATCTTTCCTTCTCATTTGGGGGTCTTGGCATGTTGCTAGATGTCAACCTTGGTCGTTGAAATCGAACGACCATCTGATCGGAGGATAATTTATGTTTGATTACATTATCACGATTCATTTCATGTCCAACTTAAGGGGAACCCAAAAGGTCACACATAACAAAGTCGAAATCAATGGTTAACAGTGCACAATACATATTTAACAACATATATGATTGCTGTAAGAATTGTTCATAAATGATTCAATGTGTTTAATTATTGAACAGATCATTTATGAGGTTCCATAATGGTTTAGGGATTGGTGAATGACGATAGGGGCACTTTGGGAATTAGAATAAATAGATAAAAATAAATAAATAAAAAAATTACTATTCATGTGAATAGTAATTCGTGAATAGTAATTTTTTTTATTTTTTGTTATTTGTTTTGAATTCCAATTCGGCCCAAACTCTTATTAGGGTTTTATAATCTCATTAAACCACTAAATTAAGATCCAATGACTAAGATTAAATAGGCTTTTATCCCACATCAGATTCTTAATTAATTTTGTTGTCTTTAGAGCACTATATAAATGTAGGACACAGAAATCGGCGACGCTGTTCTAGGCTCGTGGCCTAGTTGGGAGTACGGAATAGCCCATGGGGAAACTAAACCGGAGAAATAACATGGAGTCGCCACCCGGTGTGAACCGGGAAAATGTGATTTAAAGCCGCACTCACCCCTTGCAAGGGAAGACCTCAAACCATTGGGTTCGGAATGGTCCCTTACTTATGTCACTTGTAATGATATGAATTGTGCAATAAACTAACCGAATCTACTCAACATGTATGCTCAAATGTAACTTAGATCTAGTCCGCATTCATTAAAACAAATCCTATGACTAAGTTCGCATGCTTTAAAAATAAGTCATTATAACGGTAAGCATATAATATCACACAACGAGCATGTCGAATCATCAAACGCAAAGAACAAATAAATAACTACTCAAACAAAATGTAAACTAAATTCCTAATGCAAAATCAAACTATTAAATCATGCATAGAGAAATAATATAATCATGCTTAAAAATAAATAACATACTAGACCTAATCATGCTAAATAAATAAATAATCTACTAGACTAAATCATGCTCGAATACAATGTTGGATGAAACGGAATACGTGTGTCTCTCAAGTGGTATGTGACATTGTATCCCGAGTGAAAATCGTTATACCGTCCATTCGAAATCGACTACGGAATTTACGTCCGGGTTTCCATCTGATATACCGCAAGAGAGACCACATATTACGTTCATCCGGAAATCACATCATGCACCAATCCACAATAAATAAAAATAAAGGATAATAAATAAAGAAGGTGCCCTTAGGTCTAACCTCTTTTGTCATCTCTCGAAAGTGTGGTACGCAGTTGTCGGAAGGGTTGATGCTCCACAACTCCTCCGGTTCACTGGTTCAATGCTTTCCTCCGCTGTTTCGCTGTTTGGGCTGCTGTTTTTTACTCCGTTTCGCTGCGTTTTCTGGTCACGAATTAGGCTTAATGTTTTACAGTTTAGTGGGACTGTTTTGGGGTATTTTACGGTGCAGTTTTTGGTAGTTTTTAGGTGCAGTTTTGGGACAGTTTAGGGACTGATTTGGGGTATTTTAGGGTGCAGTGCAGGGTGATTTTTGCGTAGTTTATGCGTGAATGGATGGGTGATTTTTGGGTATGTTTTCAGGGTCTTTGCTATGACAGTGAATAGTGGTTTTTTTGGGTAGTTTATGCGTGAATGGATGGGCTTATTTGCGTGAATTTCTAACTGTTGAAAGGGCTTATTTGCGTTGAATCGGTAAGGTGTGAGGGCTGTTCGTTTGAAGGAATTGAAGGTTGTGTGTGGGGACATGTTGGGGGCTTATGCTTTGAAGGTGTTGAAGGGCTATGTGTGAGGATGTGTTTGAGCGAAGGGCTGTGGTGAGGCAGTAACGTGAGGCTTTTGTTGATGGGTTAAAGGTCAGGTGGCTTACGTGTTGTTGTGAGGCAGACGTGAGTGCTTTGTGTTGATTGTGAATGGGCAGTTTGTGAGAGGTTTTGGTACGTGAGGTTGAGAGTTTGCTTCAGGGTTTCACGGCAATAGGGAGAGAACTTAGGAGGCTATTGGCGTGAGTGAGCTAGGTTATTTTCTTTGTGTTTCGTGAGAATGAGCTAGGGGTTTGATGTGTTGGTGAAGGCTTCTTTTTATAGGAAAAGGGTTGGGGTTTACCATGTTTGAAAAAGGAAAGGATTTGTGTAATTATTGGAGATATTTTTAAGTAGTGTGTGATAAGGAAAAATCTTTTAATTGTGGAAGTGATTTGATTTAATTTGATTTCTTCTCTTTTAGTTAGGGATATGATTTGATTTGTATCTTTTAATTAGGGAATGTAATTTAAGTGGATTAGGAAAGTATTTGATGGGATTTCTTTAATTTTGGAAGGGGATTTGGCTTGATTTATGCATGTGTTTAATTTGTGTTTTTGTTAATTTGGAAGGTGAGTGGGCGTGGCTTAGAGTGATTTGGGTGTGGGCTTGGCTAAGTTTGGTGGGCTTGGTGTATGGTTTGGTGATGTGTGGGCTTGGTGTGTGTCTTGCGGGGGTTTGGGCTAAGGATGTGTTTTGAAACAGAGGTCCAACAAGCGAACCCGAAGCTAATCCAGCGAATTAAATCCAACAGAAATGTCAATTCTTGACTTTTCCCTTCCGACATCTGTTTCCCGCGGCTTCCACAATTAAAGAGGTAGTGTCTCCATGTGAGACTCATCATCGGGACTTATATGAAAAAATACAGTGCCTACAATAAACCCAAAAAATTCTTCACAAATTTTTACACCAAACCTTTCATATCTTGGGTTTATATAAGTAAGCAACTCTAAAGTTTAAGAGTAAGTCACTGATTTTTAGGATCCTTAAGTCTAATTGACTAGATGAACCTTGAGTTAAAAGTTTTGAGGTTCCTACGCTAGCACCAAGGACAAAATACCCGTGCACTCAAGGCGTAGTCTTGCCGTTAAGTTTTGGCTTTGGTGTGTACATCTTTGGAGGCCACACACTTGGGTAGCTCTTTGGAACATGGAATAGCTTGTTGAGTTCGAGAAAAACTTATAGATTGGAGGGAGGAACTGAGGAGTCAATGATTCAAGTAAGTTCTTTTTCTTTCTTTATTTTAATTAGAGTTCTTATGATAGTTAGCATGTTTAGGTTTATGGTCTTTGCATTTTTTACGAGTTTTATGCTTAGAATATATAGTAACTTGCCTAGACTTGTATAATAATCAAAACAAATGGGTCTTGGGCAAAGGGAAAGCGGCATCATAATTTTTATTTTCCGCTGCGCACTCGCGGCCGCTTCCCAACAGTATGTAAAGTTGGCTTCTTTTTTTTTGGGTGAGAAATACGTGAGAGAGAAGAGAGAGATGATAAAAAAGGATAAAAAGAGAAAAAGGGAGAAAAGATAAGAAATATTCAGATTTAACATATATTTGGAGTGATTTTTTCTTTGTAAAAATTTTTTCACTACAAAATATTTTCCTCTTTATAAATAAATTGTTATATCTTTTGTTTACTTACTGTTATTTATTTTGAGTTATTTACTTATTATTTAATGTAAGAGTATGACTATATATTGATTAGACTAATGGTCAAGTTACTTGTTTTAGTCATAGAAATTCTAGCTAGAATTGTCTTAGATTTTTACTTATTATTTGAATTGGAATTGCATTTTGTCAGCGAACACATTACTCACAAAGAGAGTTGATTGTTCAACATGTTCCTGACTTTGATCATGTTGCTTACATACTCACTAAGCCCTTATGCATTTATCACTTTGCATATGAATAATGATATACTTACTCACACTCTTACTCACATTTATCATAACTCTCTCACTGTAGCTACATTGAGCTACAGTAATTCACTGTAGCTACAGTGAGAGAGTTGGGATAAGTGTGAGTAAATATATCATTTTTGTTTTGCTTTGGAATAATGATATACTTACTCACACTCTTACTCACATTTATCCTAACTCTCTCACTGTAGCTACATTGAACTACAGTAATTCACTGTAGCTACAGTGAGAGAGTTGGGATAAGTGTGAGTAAATATATCATTTTTGTTTTGCTTTGGAATAATGATATACTTACTTACACTCTTACTCACACTTATCGCAACTCTCTCACTGTAGCTACATTGAACTACAGTAATTCACTGTAGCTACAGTGAGAAAGTTGGGATAAGTGTGAGTAAATATATTATTTTTGTTTGCATATATGCGTTTCAAGCTCATTGTCTCCCCTAGACCATAACTTAATCTAGAGGGAGAATGGCTCTTTAGTCTTTTACTCTGCTGACATGGCATGCCAGCTATAATAGTTTGTTAGTTGTTTAAGTTTGTATTATAGTTGTTAAGCATTTTCCTTTATTAGTAAGTGTATGTGTTAGGTTTGGAGTGTATTGTTGTTCTTTTTTTTTTAATTATCATCTTGAGTCATTACTTTTCTTCCAAATTTGATACTTTCTATCTTGGTTTCTCGGCACTTTCTTAGTTGCCAAACAACACTTACAGTAACTCTAAACATTTAAGTCTACGCATACATTTACAAATAAAACCCACCGTTAAAATTTGAAAATTAATATTTTACGAACAAGAATGTCCTTTAGAAAACTAACTTCTTCTACTGAATCTGATTCTGATATTCTTCTTGCCAACAAACCCACGAAATATATTTCAGCAGCCTTTAATTAAATATTAAATTATTATGTTAAGACTTTGGATACGATATTGAATTAATATATTTAAGTTTTTTTATAATCTATTATCTCGCGTGTTGTAATAGTAATATACGGTTAAGATTCAGTTACATTTAAATTATTATCCAATAATTATCAATCATAATTTATAAAAGAATTCGATACAAAACTCAATTCAACACCAATTTTTATAATCAATACTCTTTTCTTTTTCATTTTCCCCATTAGATGTATTGATAAAGATTTTAACGAGACTGATACTTCATTTTCCTCAGTATGTTCGGGAATAGAACATTTCATCTCTGTAACAAAATTTATCTTCTTTTATATATATATAATAAATTTCTCTCTTCGGATTTGGTTGTTAGGGTTGGTGCTCGGAGAGTCAATCCGAATCGTATTTATATCCGATTCATGAATACAAATAATTTATTTTTCCATAATATTACATATTTATTGTAGCACCTCTTATCTTATATATATATTTGATCTAATTTGATTACATTGAACATAAATCTGATTTAGTGATATGTATATATTAGATAAAGACCTGATGATTTACAACGTAATGCGCAGTTACAACATAAGTTGTAATTGACATTGAGAAGTGTAATTATAAGTTGTATATTCTCAAATAAAGTTCATGGTCAAGATTTACTGACACGAGTCAGTTAGTAATATCCACTGAGATCAATACATGTCGTATACTCGAAAATTGGAATGATGATTTATTCATGTGAACCACGAGTCTTCGGAGACTAGTATATATATATATAGGTGTTTATTCAATATGTAACACCCTGAATTTATTTTTCTCAATTTTTAATTTATTAATTTTGAGTGTATTGGAAACTTAGGGGTTAAATTGTTAGGTTTGTTAAAGTTGGAATTAAATTTATAAAAAGGACAAGTTTAGGGAGACAATTAATATTTGTCTTGTAATATAAAAAGAAAAGAAAACCTAATTATAAATACACACACCTTTTCACTTTTCAAAAGCCACAGCAGCCCCAAAAAAAAAAAAAAAAAAAAAAAAAACAGAAAGAAAGAAACAGGCGTGAGAGAGAGAGAAAAGAGAGAAAAAGAAAGAAAAAAAAATGAGAAAATAGAGAGATTTGACCCCAATCCGTCTGATTCAAAGTTGTTCTTGACCGGGTCTTTGAGGAAAAGTGTAGATCTCGACGAAAAGAATATTTTGGTGGTAGTTTCATCTCGGGAAACTCCCAATTTTCACAGAAATCGAGGTAAGAATCTTTTTATGGTTTTTCTCGATTTCTCGTTGATCTGGAACTCCGATTGACGAACCGTTAGTGGCATTGGAACCAGGAGGGGGAGACGATCGTGCGGCCAACGGAAAATCTAAATTTCGACCGGCGCGTGGCTCTCACGCCCGCCTCACGTGGCGGCGCGTGAGGCCCACGCGCGGCCAGGAAAGGAGGCGCGTGGACCCCACTCGCCGGGCAAAATTTCACCGACGATTTCCCGAGTCTTTATCTGTGATTTCCTGACCATTCCGAGTAGTAACGGACCTCCGAATCTTAATTTTCGTGTAATTTATCATTATATTCGGTTTATGCATGTTATATATTTCGGAACGGAATTAGCTTTAAAGTATGATTAGTTTACATGCTTATGCCATATAAATGATTATCTCGTGGTTAGAAATGAATGATGGACTTTATCGGAAAATATGGTTAAGTAAGATTGTGTGCGGGAAATTATTGTAAGCCCGAGAATTGGGCTAGTGATGTTGGATTAAATTGTGGATATGTATGTGGGGAATAGAATTTGAATGTAAGTTGATGATTATGGATTGTATAATGGAAGCCCGTATTATAGACGGAACCTTACCGAAATTTCGTTAGGATTATGAGAGCGACCGAATCACGTTTCTTGCAATTTCTTTCGTCTATTCTAGTTAGGATTATGTTCCATATAATAAATTATTTTGTCTCTTTAGGTGATCGTGATACCGTAAGCGGGGATGGTCCTGCTGCATAGTTCTTTTCTTTATAGTCAGCTCACCAGGTACGTGGATAAGCTTGTAACATTGATGTTTTCAAAAGTATATAGTATGTATGTTTTCTTAAATGAATTTTAAGGTAATGCATTAAATGATTTTATTTTTAGAAAGTTTATATTTTGGTATAAATTATTGATCGAATATTGATTATGTTGAAATCATGTGTTTGTGATATATGAGAAACTTGCATGATTTGAGATATATGAGCATGTGTTTTCGAAATGATTTTTATGTTAGGATGCACCCCGTGTACATATATGTGCCAGATTATTTGCCGTGAGACAAGGTCTCATGTTGCTAGTTTTTGCTCCGGATGCCAGTTATTGCCGTGGGGATGTCTCATGTTGCCAACTTTGCCGTATTGTCACGAGAGTGTGCATATAGATGAATAAACCGCTTTATTATTATAGAGTATTCTCGAGCAGTATGAGTTTTATGAGAAATAAGATTTATGATTTCAAGTAAATGCTTGATATATCGATTTACAGCTTTATGTATTTATTTATATTATGAAAGACTTATTTGATCCGCTTTGTTACTTGTTTATCCACGACACTAAGCTGTGATCCATCGCACTAAGCGTGAGCTTACCCCTTCCTTTAACATTTCAGGTTTAGCAGATTAGTAGATCATTCTTTTCCGTCTGCTGTTTCATCATCATTTCCTGCCAGTAGAGAAAGGTTGTGCCAACAGTATAGTATTTTTATTATGTTTTGAGATTATAGTTTTAGATATGTCATTCTTGAGAGAAATTGTTATTTGGATATAGGCACTGAGCCTTTATTTGATACTGAGAGTATTTACATTTAGCATGTATATTATTTTGAGTTGGATCATGGAGATCCTATTTACATGAGGATTTTTATTCAGTTTTGAATTTATTTGTTTTTGGAGGATTAGTCCATATTACAGAGGAAACTCCGTCCGTTTCAAGTCTCTGTCCCACCCCTACCCTACCTAAGGGGACGGGTGTGACATTTAATGGTATCAGAGCGCTAGGTTCATAGATTCTGTAAACATTTCTTTTTCTTAATTATTTATTCTATGTCTATTAGTGGTTGACATCTTTCATGTGTTTTTAGATGCCTCCACGTTCAAGAGTTCGAGGTGCAAGTCGAGTCCGTACTCGTAGGATAGCAGATGTTGGCCAAGCTTCTAGGGCACCTCCAGTTGATGAGGAGGTTAATTCTTATGTCGGGGAACCCTTTGAAGGGAACCATAATCCTGTTGTAGGAGATTCGCTAGCCTTCATTTTCGGAGACAGTACCCCAGTTCATCATCCTCATAGCAGTAATGTTCCTCTAGCCCCTGCAGTACCTCAGGGAAATAATGATATACTTACTCACACTTATCCCAACTCTTTCACTGTAGCTATAGTGAGCTACAGTAATTCACTGTAGCTACAGTGAGAAAGTTGGGATAAGTGTGAGTAAATATATCATTTTTGTTTGCATATATGCGTTTCAAGCTCATTGTCTCCCCTAGACCATAACTTAATCTAGAGGGAGAATGGCTCTTTAGTCTTTTACTCTGCTGACATGGCATGCTAGCTATAATAGTTTGTTAATTGTTTAAGTTTCTATTATGAGTAATGATATACTTACTCACACTTATCCCAACTCTCTCAATGTAGCTACAGTGAGTTACAGTAATTAACTGTAGCGACAATGAGAGAGTTGGGATAAGTATGAGTAAGTGTGTGAGTAAGTTTATCATTTTTGTTCTAAAATATTGGTTAAGCATTTTCCTTTATTAGTAAGTGTCTGTGTTAGGTTTGGAGTTTATTGTTGTTTTTTTTTCTTTTTTCTTTTTTCTTTTTAAATATCATCTTAAATCATTACTTTTCTTCCAAAGTTGATACTTTCTATCTCGGTTTCTCGGCACTTTCTTAGTTGCCAAACAACACTTACACTAACTCTAAACATTTAAGTCTACACATATATTTACTAATAAAACCCACCATTAAAATTTAAAAATAAATATTTTACGACCAAAAACGCCCTTAGAAAACTAACTTCTTCTGCTGTGTCTGATTCTCATATTCTTCTTGCCAACAAACCCACGAAACATATTTCAGCAGCCTTTAATTATATATTAACTATTATGTTAAGACTTTGTATACGATATTGAATTAACATATTTTAAGTTTTTATAATCTATTATCTCGCGTGTTGTAATAGTAATATACGGTTAAGATTTAGTTACATTTAAATTATTATCCAATAATTATCAATCATAATTTATAAAAGAATTCAATACAAAACTCCATTCAGCACCAATTTTTATAATCAATACTCTTTTCTTTTTCTTTTTCCCCGTCAGTGTATCGATAAAGATTTTAACGAGACTGATGCTTCACTTTCCTTAGTATGTTTGGGAATAGAACATTTCATCTTTGTAACAAAAATTATCTTATATATATATATATATATATATAATAATAAATTTCTCTCTTGGGATTTGGTTGTTAGGATTGGTGCTCGGAGCGCCAATCCGAATCGTATTTATGTCTGGTTCATGAATACAAATAATTTATTTTTCCATAATATTACATATTTATTGTAACACCTCTTATCTTTTATATATATTCGATCTAATTTGATTACATTGAACATAAATCCGGTTTAGTGATTTATATATATTAGACAAAGACCCAATGATTTACAACGTAATGCGTAGTTACAACATAAGTTGTAATTGACATTGGGAAGTGTCATTATAAGTTGTATATTCTCAAATAAAGTTCCTGGTCAAGATTTACTGACATGGGTCAGTTAGTAATATCTGTTGAGATCAGTATATGTCGTATATCGAAAATTGGTCTGGTGGTTTATCCTTGTGAACCACGAGTCTTCGGAGACTAGTATATACATGTAGATATTTATTCGATAAACACTGAATAATTCACTGAAGATTTCCAAATAGATGGTACACCAACATCAATAGAAATATTCTCGAGTCGAGTAGCATAATGGTTCTTAGACTTGAGATAATTTATATAAGTTATCCTCCATACTTTAATGGCAGTCATGTCACCAACCTATTTAGGTCAGACATCTGTCTGTTCGTTGTGTGTGGACTGAAATTCATGATACCCAGTGTGTATCAATAGGATTCGTCAGTCCTGTGTACAGAGTATATCTATCCAACACGTGTTTGCGATCTAGTAAATCCATGACCGTGGTACCTTGTGGAAGCAAGTTTTGAATATTATTTATAGATCGTAAATTTATCAGTCGACTA